>CAUYON010116231.1:0-30783 GCA_963573935.1 Arctocebus calabarensis | reverse complement strand
CACCAGTCACGTCCACCTGACCTGGCAGGTTCGAATCCAGCCCGACCCACCAAACAACAATGACAGCTGCAACCAAAAAATGGCCGGGTGTTGTGACGGGCACCTGTAGTCCCAGCTACTTGGGAAGCAGAGGCAGGAGACTCACTTGAGCTCAGGAATTGGAGGTTGCTGTGAGCTGTGATGCCACAGCACTCTATCCAGGGTGACAGTTTGAGGCTCTGTCTCCAAAAAAAAAAAAAAAAAAAGACATTTATATTCTACATTTAGTAAGTTTCACCTGTACCCTTCTAAGATGCACCATAGGTGTGGTCTCACCAATTACCCCCCCACACTCATCCTCCTCCTTCCCCTCCACTGTCACAAAATAATGATTTGTCACATGCTTACTTTTTGAAACTTCTATTTTGAAAATTGAACTACTTTTGAAAATACAGATGTCTTAAGACTCCTTATCAAGGATATTTTTAGAAATGCTTATTCTCTCTACAGAATAGGAAGAGGTGTTTTTGTTTTGGTTTTTTGTTTGTTTGGTTGGTTCATTTTTAGAGACAGAGTCTCACTCTATCACCCAGGCTACAGTACAGTAGCCCCATCACAGCTCACTGTAACCTCAAACTTCTGGGCTCAAGCTATCTCAATCCTCCCACCTCAGCCTCCCAAGTAGCTGGGACCATAGACATGCACCACCAGGCTAATTTAAAAAAATTTTTTAGATACAGAATCTTGCTATGTTGCCCAGGTTGGTCTCAAGCAATCTCCCGGCCTCAAGCAATCCTCATTGGCCTCCAAAAAGTTTTGGGATTACAGGTGTGAGCCACAGAACTTGACCTCCACTTAGTTATTTTTTGACACTTGTTTCACATTATTCCAGGATTATATCATCATGATACTTCCAACTGTCCTCACCTATTCAAGTCCCTTCCCAGTCCAATTCATTCTACCTATGAAATAAAAGAAAAAAATACCTCTTCACTTCCTTTGTTTCAACTCTAACCTCTCAAAGTCTACCCTTCCCTTAAACTGACCTTACCCAAAACTAAGCTATGCCTCAAAAAGATCAATAAATGGGTTAAGCCAGACTTAACAAATACAGAACTAATTTGTCTCCATGCTTTCATTCATGTTATTTTTCATACCTGCAATGGTATCTCTTTTCTTCTTCAACATATATCCAAATGGAGGAAACAGACCAAATCCTTCTCTAATCAATCACTTCAGCACTCACCTATTCTCTCCCTCCTTTGAATTTCCATAATACAAAGTGTATGGCCTTCAATAGTAGGCTATTTTTCATGTATTCCTCTTTCCATACTAGAAAGTAGTAAGCTTCTTTACAGAGAAATGCCATGACAAATCCAAATTCCATAACAATACTGAGCACACCATTGGCATTCAATGATGAGTTTAAATCTCTTACCTTGGATTAGATTTCATAATCCTCCTTTGTCTCCACAAAGCCATGTAACAACCCCTACCCCCCAAGTAACATCTATTATTCTGTTTTGTTTTTCATTTTACCAGTAGATATTAGATCTGGAAGAACATTAATGTTTGGTCTAACAATCGATGACATCAATTTTAAACCTAAAGTATTTTATTTAACCTAAAGTATTTTATTTTTTTTTATCTGCTATGATAATGTCTTATTTGTTGTATTTAGATCATTCACAATTGAAATGATTATTGATATAGTTGGATTAATATCTATATTTATAACTGTTTTCTTTTTGAAGCATTTGTTATTTGTCTTTTTTTTATTTAAATCGTAACTTTGTACATTGATGCATTTATGGGGTTCAGGGTACTGCTTTGATATACAATGCGAAATGCTTATGTTGAACTAAGTAACACATCCCTCACAATTATACTCATTTCTTAATATTTTGAAGTGTACCATTGCATCATGCACATTAGGTGAGGTCCCCCCAAATACCCTCCCTCCTCCATATCCCCCCTCCCATCTCCGTCCTTTTCCCTTCTACTTTCTGTACTATAGTTACGTTTTGCCATTCATATGAGTGTGTAGGTTATTATATATTGATTTCTTAGTGGCACTGAGTACATTGGATACTTTTTCCATTCTTGAGATACTTTACTAAGAAGAATATGTTCCAGCTCCAAACTCCATCCTTTTTATGGCTGCATAGTATTCCATGGTGTACGTAGACCACAATTTGTTAATCCATTCATGGGTCAATGGGCACTTGGGCTGTTTCTGTGTCTTGGCAATTATGAATTGAGCTGCAATAAACATTCTGGTGCAAATGTCTTTGTTGTAAAATAATTTTTTGATCATCTGGGTGTATACCTAGTAGAGGAATTGCAGGATCGAATGGGTAGGTCTACTTTTAGTCCCTGAGTGTTCTCCAAACTTCTTTCCAAAAAGGTCGTGTTAGCTTGCATTCCCACCAGCAGTGTAGAAGCGTTCACTTCTCTCCACATCCACCCCAACATCTGTAGTTTTGGGATTTTGTGATGTGGGCTAATCTTACTGGAGTTAGATGATATCTCAAAGTAAACCTAACATATTTTAAATGTCCAAGTCTGCCATCTCAAGGTAAAAAAAAAAGGCATCCAAAATTCTGATATAGACGCAAGCTAGCTTCCCCACTTCGCAACAGAGAACCAAAAACCAAATATGCAGCACCAAAATTATTACCAGAAACAGCCCAGAACTCAAATATGAAGATGAGACAGTTCCTGGGGCCACAGAAAAGTGAAAAAATTCCAAGCAATCAGGGAATCAAGACTTTCACATCCACAACACTCCTGTCCTAATTCTGCCTGGAACCAGGTACTAAGGAAAATTTTCCCCAAACTCACTGTTTTAACATTGGAAAAAACAAATTGAAGGTGGACAAAGAGCTACCTACCATCTTAGGTGACCTATCCCTGCCTTAACTCATGGCTACGAGAATGCCTAAAGGGGAGAGATATCCCTGATGACTGAGACAAAGCAGGAAGGCAAGACTGCCATTCTCCACAGAAATTCTGCTCTATAATTTGGCCCAAGAAACATCAACTCAGATTGGCAGTTAAGCAGCAACCTGCAGGAGGTTCACCCCACAGGTCCCCTGAGCACAGACTCCTAGCCACACTGCCAGGATATCCCACCCCCTTTGCGACTCCACCCATTCAGGAACCGGAGCACGCCTGTCTTATATGAGAGCTGTGGCACACTTGGGCTTAAGGCATCACCTAGAGCCAAATGGAGGCAGTAGCCTACCCTTTAAGAACATCCAGCTGGGAGAAAGATAGCTGACTAGAGGTGCTGGGCATTTCTCTCTCCCATAAAAAGGGACTAACACAACAAATAAGTTACTAAGATCTAACTGCAGTGTCGAAAGGATAGCACTGAAGTGCAGCAGCAGAATGGAACCATAACCATGGTGATGACAAGTCCAGGGGGCAGCATGGAGGCAACTTTCTCTGGAGCCCCACCTCTCCTGCACAGCTCAGATCTGCCTAGAGTCAGCACAGACTTCCCATGTACTTAAGAGATAAGGAGAAAATCCTCACCAGCCTTCAAGACCGCTGCAAAAATCTACAGTCCTTACAACAGGAGAATCCTACTCTCCCAGCAGGAACAGCTGCCAGGAACTCACACAGCTGCACTGCTTCACAATAGGAGCGCATCGCATATACTCACCCTATCGCACACACGCTCCTCCCGGAGCAAAGCTGATGCAGCACAGTACCATCTTTAGACCAGCACACTCTCCCCTGGGGCCAGTAGCCTCTGTACCTTTCCAAGACTGGGGCTCCACCTTCCAGGCTTAGGCCACTGAGAAACTCACATCACCAGTGTGGATTACAGCTAAAGAAACTATACAGAGGTGGGGTGAGAGTCAGAGTCACCCACCACTCACAACTGTACTGGGTAGGATGAGATCCAGAGTCTGGCTTTGGGTCTTGACCTGCACTCATCAAATAAAATTCAATCTAAGTGACCAAAAAAAAAGAAAGAAAGAAACTACACAAAGACTACACTACTGCATCCAGCTTAAACTAAGACCAATATACCCCACCAAGCCAACACACCAAGACCCATTCATATGCCTAAGTTTTTCCCTGTGAAATGAATATCATAAAATTAGAAAAGATAACTTTTCCACCAGATGTGTAGAAATTAATGTAAAGATACATCAACTATGAAGAAGCTTTGTCTCCTCAAAGGAAAACAATAATTCCCCAGTAACACACCTCAATCATAAAGAAACATGAGGGGCAGCACCTTTGGCTCAGGGAGTAGGGCACTGACCCCCATATACCGAAGGTGGTGGTTTCAAACCCGGCCCCAGCCAAACTGCAACAAAAAAATACCCGGTCGTTGTGGTGGGTGCCTGTAGTCCCAGCTACTTGGGAGGCTGAGGCAAAAGAGAATCGTCTAAGCCCAGGAGTTGGAGGTTGCTGTGAGCTGTGTGACGCCATGGCACTCAACCAAGGGTGATAAAGTGAGACTCTGTCTCTATCAAAAAAAAAATAAACATGAAATGCCAGAAAAATAATTCAAAATAATAACTTAAGGAAATTCAGCAAGATATAAGAGAATACAGGCTCAACTCCCATAGCTCAGTGGTTAGGGCACCAGCCACATACACTGAGGCAGGCAAGTTCAAATCCAGCCAAGGCCTGCTAAACAATGAGAATTGCAACAAAAAAAAAAATAGGCAGGCGTTGTAGTGGGCACCTATAGTCCTAGCTACTTGGGAGGCTGAGGCAAGAGAATGGCTAAAGCCCAAGAGTTTGAGGTTGCTGTGAGCTGTGACGCCACAGCATTCTACCAAGGGTGACATAATGAGACTCTGTCTCAAAAAAAAAAAAAAAAAAGAGAGAGAGAGAAAGAGAAAATAGAGACAGACAATTCCATGAAATCAGGAAAACAATTCATGATTGAAAGAGAAATTTAACAAAGAGGTATCATTAAAATGAGCTAAACAGAAATCCTACAGCTGAAGAATTTAATGAATGAAATAAAAAAAATACAATCAATAGCTTCAACAGACTAGAACAAGCAGAGGAAAGAATTTCTGAACTTGCAGACAGGTCTTTTGAAATAACAGCATAATAGATCAAAAGTGAAAAGATGGAAAAATATACTCCATGCAAATGGAAACCCAAAATAACAGTAGTAACTACACTTACAGCAGATAAAACAGATTTCAAATTAAAAGCTGGGGAAAAGGACAAAGAGAACAATTATATAAGGATCAATGCAACAAGAGAATATAATAACTGTAAATATGGAGGGTGCCAATAAAAGACATACACATTTTAAGAAAGGAAAAAACTGTATTAAAATTTTCATACTCAAGTCATGTTTGGCTTCTGCAATTATTAGAAGTGCTCATACATGATTTCATCTTTTGTTATTGGTATATATTGAGTATTACCATTTTAATACAGTTTTTTTCCTTTGTTAAAATGTGTATTCATATTTTGGCAATCTCTGTATGAATGTGCCCAGATATATAAAGCAAATATTATGAGCTCTAAAGGGACAGACCCCAGGGCAGCGCCTGTGGCTTCGTGAGTAGGGTACCGACCCCATATACCCAGGGTGGCGGGTTTGAACCCAGCCCCAGTCAAACTGCAACAAAAAAATAGCCCGGCGTTGTGGCGGGCGCCTATAGTCTCAACTACTCAGGAGGCTGAGGCAAGAGAATCGCCTAAGCCCAAGAGTTAGAAGTTGCTGTGAGCTGTGATGCCATAGCACTCTACCAAGGGCAACAAAGTGAGACTCTGTCTCTAAAAAAATAAATAAATAAAAAATAAAGAGACAGACCCCAACATACTAAAAGTTAGGGACTTCAACACCCTACTTTCAGCATTAGACAGATCATCGAGACAGAAAATCAACAAAGAAACATCTGACCTAAATACCACAGGCCAAATGGACCCACAAACATTTATTGGACATTTCACCCAATTTCTATAGAATATACATTCCTTTCATCAGCAAGTGGAATATTCTCAGGACTGACTATATGTTAGGAAACAAAACAAGTCTAAGTATTGTTTAATTCAAAAGTCAAAATCATATCAAGAAAAAAAAAATCATATCAAGTACACAATGATTAAAAACTAGACATCAGGCTCAGCGCTGGGTGCCAGCCACAAGAACTGATAGGTTCGAATCCAGCCTAGATCTGCCAAATAACTATGACAACTACAACCAAAAAATAGCCAGGTATTGTGGCAGGCGCCTGGAGTCCCAGCTACTTGGGGCTGAGGCAAGAGAATCGCTTAAGCCCAAGAGTTCGAGGTTGCTGTGAGCTGTGACACCATGGCATTCTACCAAGGGTGACATAGTGAGACTCTGTCTCAAAAAAAAAAAAGGAATCTCATTTTTTTACAAAGATTAGAAAAAAGGCTTGTAAGTCTTAAAAAAGCAAGATTTTTACTGAGCACCTAATGCATAAGGAGCACTCTGCTAGGCACTATGTTAGACTAGTGCTCAGTCTTATACCTCAAGATACTTCCCATAAACGGTCAAAGACATTTGGGTGTGTCCAACTTTTTGTCTTCTCTGTGCCACACTGGAAGAAGAGTTAGTTGTCTTGGGTTGCACATTAAATGTACAATCATTAACAAAAACTGATGATAAAAAAAAAAAGTCCATGCATAATTTTCCTGATATCTGCTACCACAGAGAAGCAAGAAAGTCCTTAAACAACCCCATAGGCTTCAGATTGGAAACCTAGTAAGGCTTATATTCTAAGGAAATTGCTGCATCAGCATTGGACAAGACAATGTCCACATCTCTAACAAAGACATTAAAATAAGCAGTTGGGTGGTGCCTGGGCTCAGTGGGTAGGGCACCAGCCCCAGCCAAACTGCAACAAGGGGATAGCCAGGCGTCATGGCAGGCCCCTATAGTCCCAGCTACTCAGGAGGCTGAGGTACAGCACTCTACCGAGGGCAATAAAGTGAGACTCTTGTCTCTACAAAAAAATAAAAATAAAATAAAATAGGCAGGTGGTGGGAGAGTACCCTATCAAGTATGAAAGAATTTGGAATCTTACATAATTTACCCTTTTTCTTATAGCAATGAAAATTCATATGCTGATGTCTACCATTAGACAAATTAAGACCATCAAAAGGCAAAATACCGAAACTTCATAATCCAATAGTTTAATTCATTTATTCATGACCCAATATTTTAAGAAAAATGAGCCTTATTCTTGTCAGAAAAATGATCTGGTTTTGTCACATCACACTGCAGAATTATCTCTATCACATGATTAGAGTACGGCCATCTGAGGACAAAAGTCTAAGCATAAAAAGAAACAAGACTGGAATTTGATAAAGACTCCTCAAGAATATGGCATTTAGCTGTTTCAATGACACCTTTCATTTAAGGATCTCAAGACAAATGTTATTGACATTACCAAGAATCAAAACAGTGACTATGGCCAAAGCAACAAATGTATCAATGACCTAAAGGAATTCAATACTGATGTTCTAAATACCAGTCCTCTGTTCTAAAAAGATCTAGTTTTACGTAATAGGAGAGGAGTATGATAAGAAACATATACATATATTTACTCTTTGTACTCAGTTCCTAGCAAAGAGCCCCTTTTAGGAGCCTGGGATTTTCCTTAGCTATAGGATCATCTTTCATTATTCATAACAAGTCCCTTTCAACTATACCTGACCTTATGCTAATAAGATGACTCTAGGTGGGCCTCTAGATAGCTTCAGGATGGGGCTGGTAGACAGAGAAACCAATCATGCAATTAAAGTGTTAGAATTTATAGTTTCTATCCCGCAATTTCTGGGCAAGAGAGAGGAGCTGAAGACTGACTGACTGGGAGAGTTTCCAAGTTGGTGAACTCATGAAGGTGTTAAGAGGGCATGAAAGATCCACACCAACCCCCCATAGCTTGCCCTATGTATCACTTCCATTTGACTGTTCTTCAGTTGTGTCCTTTATAATTAACTAGTAAACATAAGTAAAGTGTTTTCCTGAGTTCTACGAGTCCTTCCAGTAAACTAACAAACCTGAGAAAAGGGTCATGAGAACCCCTGAATTTGTAGCCAAGTCAAACAGAAGTGTGGATGTCCAGGGATTTGTGACTGGCATCTACAATAGGAGCAGTCTGTGGGACTGAGCCCTTTAACTTGTGGGATCTGATGCTAATTCCAGGTAGAGTGTCAGAATTGAATGAAATTGTTAAGATAGTCAGTTGGTATCAGAGAACTGGAGAATTGGTTAATTAATTGTGGCGTGGAAAAACCCCAAGCAGTAATTCCCAGTCTGCACTTGTAAAGCTTGAAGATACAAATGAATTTGTTGATATAACCTTCCAGCTTACCTTGCTGGAAGAAATATATATAAATAGAAATACCCAAAAATGTAAGCAATGCTGTCAGAACAGTTGCTACTGAAAGTAATTGCCATTAATTTTATGCCATCTATGTGCCAGGCCTTAAGCTTTACATAAATTATTTGCAATGTATAAGATCCTAAGAGTTAAGTACCACACCAACAGCAGAAGAGAAAATTAAATCTGAAAAATTTTCCACTATACACACCAAATAGCAGAGTTGGAAACTAAAGCTACTTTTAACACACAAATCCCAGCTGCTTTTTACATTATAGCAACCTTTACTTATTATTATGCAGTATAAAATTATAGACTTTAATGATTCTTAAGGATATGTCCTAAAGTATGTCCTTGAAAGATTAGTCTTGAAAGATCAACTGTCAAAATAATAATAATAGGCCAGCATGGTGGCTCATACCTGTAATCCTAGCGCTCTAGGAGGCCAAGGCAGGTGGACTGCCTGAGCTCAGGAGTTCCAGATCAGCCTGAGCCAGAGCAAGACCCATCTTCAGTAAAAGTAGAAAAACTAGCCAGACATTGTGGCTGTGACGGGTGCCTGTAGTCCCAGCTACTGGGGAGGCTGAGACAAGAGGATTGCTTGAGCCCAAGAGTTTGAAAGGTAGCTATGAGCTATGATGCCATAACACTCAACTCCAGGATGACTAAGAGACTCTATCTCAAATAAATAAATAAAATTTCATATATAGATCTAGTATTCTACTTTTCTACTTTAAATAGTTTAAAAACTGTATTTTTTGTTTAGCACTACTCTCTTGGTAGTTGGCAAACATTTCATATGTTTTCTTCCCCAATTATAAAGGAACTAAAGTCAATAAGACATTTCATTACTTTCTCCTCATTACCAGTTTCAGCATGGGGACAGAAGTCACTAGAGATCAGAGTGACAAGAGAGATCATGTAGTCCAAGCTCTGGCAGGAATACCATCCGTAACACAGCTAGAAAACAATCTTCCAGATATTCATCTGGATTTGAATACATCTAATGAGAAAGACCTCATAATTTAGTCTATTTCACTATTGGACAGCTCTTCCGAGGAGAAAGGACTTTCCCACAGTGAGATGACATCTACCTTCACAATACTTGAAACTCTGCCTCAAAAGAAAAAAAAACAAAAAAGATCATTTATGTAGGGTTATGGATTTTTATCTAAGTGTCCAAACCTCATTAGGGTTTACAGAATTGCTTTGGGAAAGACAACTTCTCCAATCAGGCTTTTCTAACTTCTCTGTTCCACTAAAACTACTCTTTACTGCTACAATAACTTTCACATTACTATTCTCAGCCCCCATCTTAATTGTAATATTTGACACAGCTGATGGCGCCCTACTCCTTGAAACACTTTCTTCATTTGGCTTCAGAATACCCACTAATCTGGTGTTTTTCAACCTTTTTTTATCTCAAGGCATACTTGAACCTGTAGTTAAACTTCCATAGCACACTGAAATTACGTTGATCAAAAAATGGAGTAAAATAAGAATATACTTACTGAGCTTGAACTTCTTTCAAAAATAATTTAATTAACGATTTTTTAAAATGTTCTGAAAATCACTGGTCTAGTCTGGTTTTCATCCTACCTCTCTGGCTACTGCTTCTAAGTCTCCTCTAATGTTTCCTCTTCAACCTCGACCTCTACACTCTGGAATTACGTCCTTCAACGTGTCTTAACTTCCATCTCCACTTATGCCACTGGTGATTTCATCCAGTTTCCTGGCTTTAAATACAATCTATTTGTCAACAACACCCTGAGGTCTGAAGAGATCTCTCCAGAATTCCAAATTCACAAACCCAATTGCCTACTCGACATCTCTAAGTCTAATGGGCATCTCTAATTTTTGTCTGTTCCTGCCCTCCAAACTTGTTTGTCTTTTCATCTCCCCCATCACAATAAATGGCACTTGCATCCTTCAAGAAACTCACTGCAAAAACCTTGGAGTGGACCATAACTCTTTTCTTTCGGGCATAGTACATATCCAATCTATCAGCAAAACCTGTTGATTCTACTTAAAAAATACATACAGTATCAGAGCATGTGTCACCATAGTCACTGCTACTAACAGCAACCACATTTTCTCTCACTTCAATTATAGTAACAGCCTCATAACTAGTATTGCTTTTACCCTTGCCCCATTAACCACCAATCTATTATCAACACAGCAGCCAGAGAAGTGATAATGTCAAAATGTAAATCAGATCAAATCACCTCACTGCCCAAATCCCTCCAAAGACTCCCCTTTTTACCTAATGCAGTGGTTCTCAACCTTCCTAATGTTGTGGTCCCTTTAACACAGTTGTGACCCACAGGTTCAGAACCACTTACCTAATGTAAAAGCTCAAGTCCTACAAAGGACCTGCAGCGTCAGCCTCACCTAGGAACTTATTAGAAATGGGTGCCACCTCAGACCTACAAAATTAGAATCTAAATTTTAAAAAGAACCCACCACCCAAGATAATGCATGTGTACATTAAAGTTTAAAAAGCACTTCTATAAGGCACACAAAATAAGCAACACAACCCCACCCTTGCCATTTCTCAGGCAACCTTCTGTCTCAGGACCTTTGCACTTGACATTCACTATACATACATGGAATGCTCCTCTCATGGAGAGGAATCTCTGTAAGTTGACCACCCAAGGGACTGTTAAAACTGATCAACAAACAGTGCTGATCAACATAAGAAACTAGTCCTACTATATATGTACATGTGGTGCATGTCCAGTCTAAAAAAATTTAAGTCAAGGAGGTGGGTCAACTATGGATATTCTACTGTATCTGTATGACTCACTTACTCCCTCACCTCTTTCAAGCCTTTACTTCTATGTTTGGCTGTCTGTGACCACTCAATCCATCCCCTCAATATACCCTCCTACTCCTGCTTTCCTGCTTTTACTTTTCTCATTAGAATCTGTCATCATAAGTATAAAAACTGCCTTGTTACATTTATTATTTATCTCATTTACTCTGGCTACTCTCCTAATACATAGCACAAGCTCTATGAAGGTAGAGATTTTTGTTAGTTTTCTTCTCCAGTGCCCAGGACATAGTAAACACTCAATAAATATTTTTAAATGTATAAAATAAATTTAAGTTTTTGCTTCAAAACACTACCCAATGGATCTTGTAAAATGGTTCCTTAATACAGAAAACGACTTTTCTCTCAACAATACACTTAACAAATCCACTTCTTAAAATATACTAACTACGGCTCGGCACCTGTGGCTCAATGGGCTAAGGCGCCAGTCACATACACCTGAGCTGGCGGGCTCGAATCCAGCCTGAGCCCGCCAAACAACAATCATGGCTGCAACCAAAAAATGGCCAGGTGTTGTGGCGGGCGCCTATAGTCCCAGCTACTTGGGAGGCAGAGGCAAGAGACTCGCTTGAGCCCAGGAATTGGAGGTTGCTGTGAGCTGTGATGTCACAGCACTCTATCTAGGGTGACAGCTTGAGGCTCTGTCTCAAAAAAAAAAAAAAAATATATATATATATATATACACACTAACCACCTCAATAAAAAATTAAGCACTATAAAAACTACTGTTCATCCATAAGTATGAAGATTTAAAGGTCTGATTCATAATTATGACAGGGCTATACCATAAAAGTCTGCTGAAAGAAAAACTTAGCCTTTGAATGAAAAGAGCAGATGTGCCTACGACTCCTAAAACTTCTCTACAACGCAATAACAGAACTATTTTTCACAAGAAACAAATACTCTCATCTGAATCTCAACAACCCCATGAGCTATACAAAGTAAGTAACAGTAAGTCCATTTTAAAAGTGAGGAAACAAACATACAATTTACTTTCAGAGTATGGAAGCAATGTCAAAACTGAGACTGTAGTCTCTCAATTTTTACTTCAAAATCCCATGACATCACATCTCCTCTTGCAAACAAAACTAAATCAAACTATAAAATCACATAGCCATATATTATACTGAGGATACTAAACTTTCCCAAACCATACAGTGTCTATGCAGAATGGGAACAAAAAAATCACTGAAATCACAATATTAATATCAACTTAAAGAATAAGAATTCAAGCTTTTTCCTGTTACTCAGAAATCTAATTCAGTGTCCAGTAACATTCAGGAAGAAAGTAACAAATGAATACATTAAGGAACTTCTGTGTCGGCCCCATATCCCAAGGGTAGCAGGTTCAAACCCAGCCCCAGCCAAATTGCAACAACAAAAAAATGTTTTAAAGGGTAGTGCCTGTGGCTCAAGGAGCAGGACACCAGTCCCATATACTGGAGGTGTAAGGTTCAAAGACGCCCCTGCAAAAAGTTCTGGCTCAGTGCCCATAGCACAGTGGTTACGGTGCCAAACACATAACATCAAGGGTGGCGGGTTCAAACCCAGCCCAGGCCAGCTAAACAACAATGACAACTGCAAGAAAAAATAGCCGAGCATTGTGGTGGGTACCTGTAGTCCCAGCTACTTGGAAGGCTGAGGCAAGAGAATCGCTTAAGCTCAAGAGTTTGAGGTTGCTATGAGCTATGACGCCACTGGACTCTACCAAGGGCAACACAGTGAGACTCTGTCTCCAAAAAAAAAAGTTCTTTTTGTGCTATTACAATTGCCAGAGAACCGGGAGGTCAAGGCAGATGGATTGCCTGACCTCACAGGTTTGAGACCAACCTGAGCCAGAGCAAGACCCTGTCTATAAAAATAGCCCAGCGTTGTGGGGGTTTCTGTAGTCCTAGCTATTTGGGAGGTGGAGGCAAGAGAATCACTTGAGCCCAAGAGTTTGAGGTTGCTGTGAGATATGACACTACCACACTCCACCAAGGGCAACAAAGTGAAACCCTGTCTCCAAAAAAGAAAAAAAAAAAAATTCCCAGAGAAAAAGAGAGATGGAAGAAAGAAAGATGGACCAAGTGAATGAATGAAAACTAAGTTATACAGAAGAAAGCGTTATGGTTATACCACTACTTTATACTGCTTTGAGTACTTATGCAATTTTGCCATAGAAGGAAAAAACACATACCTCCTCAAAATCCCAGCAATAGCTTTCCTTTCTTTGCATAGATGAGGATGAACAGTTGTAATCCAAAATGTTTCCCAAAAAGTTCTTTTTAAAAAAGACATAGAAACAGAAGATCCATACGAAAAGAGATCCAATCTGGGAAAATAGATACTGTCTTCTAAATCTTGTGACCAAGAAAACTGTTCACCAAGTGTCAGCCTCTGAAGAAAGTGCTAACTGTGGGTGTGTCTTCTCCAGAGAGTAATACCTGCTGGGACAGAGAATCAAAAGAAAGAGAAGAAACTACTGAATACAAATGATAGGCTAACAAACGGATCGAAAGCATCCCAAATCTAAAGGTCCAATCCAAAATGCTCCAAAATCCAAAACTTTGAGCACCAATGTAACACTCAAAGGAAGTGCCCATTGGAGCATTTCAGATTTAAGACTATCAATTTAAGAATGCTCAACCATAAATACAATGCTAATATTCCAAAATGTAAAAAATCCAAAATCTGAAACCCTTCTGGTCCCAAGCATGTTGGATAAGAGATACTCAACCTGTACCAGTTATTAGGCTGCAAAATTTTTCGTTAACATCAGTGAACATTAAAAGATTGCACAGAGGTAAAATAAGTGGCTAAGCCCAGCTGACATTTCATCACCAATGACAGCAATAACAAAGGTACATATCAGCAGGTAACCCAGCTTTCTCATTAATAAACAATAAATAAATAAGCAGCACATGCATAGTAAAGAAAATATAAAAATCTATTTCAAGTTTTTTATAGCAAGATGATGGTCCCATACAACCAAACAGACATAGATATAAATATTAGTTTGTAGTCAGCCAAACAGACCAAGCATTCTGGCACCTTATAAAACAAATACTGTAGAACTAATGTCGATGTCCACATCAACAGAAAATATAGGAAAAACAGGTCTGTCAGAGAAACTCAAAGTTAATGTGAAAACAAAGAAACAAAGTTAATCTGACACGCAAGGTGGTTTGTGTACCCTTATTAGCTATCTCACTGGACTAGGAATATGTTATATTTTAGCAACCAAAAATAAATTATAGACGGTGGTGCCTGTGGCTCAGTGAGTAGAGAGCTGGCCCAATATACCAAGGATGGAGGGTTTGAACCCTGTCCCAGCCAAACTGCAACAACAACAACAAAAAATAGCCAGGTGTTGTGGCGGGTGCCTATAGTCCCAGCTACTTGAGAGGCTGAGCCGAGAGAATCGACTAAGCCTAAGAGCTGGAGGTTGCTGTGAGCTGTGATGCCACATCACTCAACGGAGGGCAACAAAGTAAGACTCTGTCTCTAAAAAAATTAATTAATTATAGAATATGTGTGTGTGTATATATATATATATATCCAAGGCTGGAATGAAATACAGTGGTGGGACTAGCAGCATATAAAACACAATAAAAGAAAAGATTAGTGAATATAAAGACATAGCAATAAAAACTATCCAAAAAGAAACCCAGAACACAAGACCAAGAAAAAAGAGCAAAGCATCAGTAAGCTATAAGATAATCTTAAAAAGCCTAATAACATTGATATATGTGTAGTCTGGGGGTGGCAAGTAGATATTTGGAGAAATAATAATTAGAAATTTTTCAAATTTGATGAAACTATAAACCTACAGATTCAAAAAAAGCACTAAAAATACCAAGCATAAAAAATATGAAGAAAGCTAAAACTAGCTAAGCGCAGTGGCTCACACCTATAATCCTCTGGGAAGCCCAAGGTAGATGGGTCGCCTGAGCTCAGAAGTTTGAGAACAGCCTAAGCAAGAATGAGGTCCTGGCTCTACTAAAAACAGAAACACTAAGCCGGGCACGGTGGCTCCTGTAATCCTAGCACCCTAGGAGGCTAAGGCAGGTGGATTGCCTGAGCTCACAAGTTCTAGAGACCAGCCTGAGCCAGAGGCAGACCTCGTCTCTAAAAATACACAGGCGTAGCGGCAGGGGCCTGTAGTCCCAGCTACCCGAGAGCCTGAGGCAAGAGGATCGCTTGAGCTGAAGAGTTTGAGGTTGCTATGAGCTATGACACCACCACACTCTACCGAGGGAAACAAAGTGAGTCTCGGGGAGGGGAAGAGAGGGGAAGGAAACTAGCCAGGCATGCTCGCAGGCGCCTACAGTTTTAGCTACTGAAGCAAGGGCATTATCTGAGAACAAGAGTTTGAGGTTGTAAGCTAGGCTGATGCCATGGCACTCCAGCCTGGGCACAAAGTGAGACTCTGTCAAAAAAAAAGAAAGAAAAGAAAAGAAAGGGGCGGTGCCTGTGGCTCAAAGGAGTAGGGTGCTGGCCCCATATGCCGGAGGTGGCGGGTTCAAACCCAGCCCCGGCCAAAAACTGCAAAAAAAAAAAGAAAGAAAGAAAAGGAAAGAAAGCTAAAATTCCATCAAATTCCACATTAAAATCAAATTGCTAAATAAGAGATAAGGAAAATCCTAAAGGCAGCCAGAGGAATACAGAATGGGAGAAAATATTTACAAATCATATACCTCACAAAGGATTAATATCCAGAATATAAACCAAGAATAATGGTTCTGGCCTGTAATCTCAGCTCCTGTGAAAGCTGAGGCCAGAGGATAGCTTAAACCCAGGAGCTCAAGGCTGCAACACTGCACTCTAGCCTGGGCAACAGAGCAAGACCCCATCTCTATTTTAAAAAATAAAAAATATCAGAATATGCAGAGAACTCTTAAAATTCAACCAAAAAGCAAATGACCCAATAAAGATGAGCAAAGGACATTTCTCCAAAAAAGATAAATGAACAATCAAACCATTAAGAACAAAAAAGATGCTCAACATTACTTATCATTAGGGAAATGAAAATCAAAACTACAAGGAGATACCACTTCACACTCATTAAGATGCTTGCTATCAAAAAACAAATAAGACCCGGCACTCTGGGAGGCCAAGGCCAGTGGATTATCCAAGCTTACCAACGAGTTCAAGACCAGCCTGAGCAAGAGCGAGACTCCCATCTCTAAAAACAGCTAGGCATTGTGATGGGCACCTCTAGTCCCAGCTTGAGCTTGCTGGCCGGGCACAGTGGCTCACACCTGTAATCCTAGCACTCAGGGAGGCCAAGGCTGGTGGATTGCTTGAACTCAGGAGTTCAAGACCAGTCTGAGCAAAAACTAAGACCCGTCTCTAAGAAAAACAGAAAAACTGATGCAAGAGGACTGTGTGAGCCCAAGAGTTGGAGGTTGCTGTGAGCTATGATGCCACAGGACTCTACCAAGGGTGACAAACTGGAAACTCTGTCTCCAAAAACAAACAGGGCAGCGCCTGTGGCTGAGTAGGGCGCTGGCCCCATACACTGAGAGTGGCAGGTTCAAATCCGGCCCCAGCCAACTGCAACAAAAAAAATAGCCGGGCGTTGTGGTAGGCGCCTGTGGTCCCAGCTACTCGAGAGTCTGAGACAAGAGAATCGCATAAGCCCAGGAACCGGAGGTTGCTGTGAGTTGTGTGATGCTATGGCACTCCACTGAGGGCGATAAAGTGAGACTCTATCTCTACAAAACAAACAAACAAAAAATAGCAAGTGTTGGCAAAGACATGGAAAGTTAATACAA
The DNA here is from genome assembly GCA_963573935.1 of Arctocebus calabarensis. NCBI lineage: Eukaryota > Metazoa > Chordata > Mammalia > Primates > Lorisidae > Arctocebus > Arctocebus calabarensis. Next base: position 13,864 of record CAUYON010116231.1, on the reverse strand, counting down.
CAGTACAGCCAATGTAGAAAATAGTACCTCAAAAAATTAAAAACAGGCTCGGCGCCTGTGGCTCAATGGGCTAAGGCACCGGCCACCTACACCTGAGCTGGCAGGTTCGAATCCAGCCCAGGCCTGCCAAACAACAATGATGGCTGCAACCAAAAAAAAAAATGGCCGGGCGTTGTGGCGGGCGCCTGTAGTCCCAGCTACTTGGGAGGAGGAGGCAAGAGACTCACTTGAGCCCAGGAATTGGGGGTTGCTCTGAGCTGTGATGCCACGACACTCTACCCAGGGCGACGGCTTGAGGCTCTGTCTCAAAAAAAAAATTAAAAACAGCCAGCTGAAGAACCAGTGGGCTCGATGATTGGCAAGGAGGGGGACCTCCAACCCCCACCAGAGGCTCCAATAGCCAAAAAGGCCAGACAACTGCTGAAGAGTCACCTCGGTGTCTCCTTCACTTTGCACTTGGGACTAAATGTGGAACCCCCATTCCCTATGCCTAGGTCAGTTTCATGTGAATTTCCTGGGCCTCAATTCCATGAATGGACTGTGTCCCTTCATTGATGCATTCATTCACCTTGCCCCAGAGGGGACTGTGTTCCTTCATTGATACATTCATTCACCTTCCAAATAAATTAATTAATTAATTTTTAAAAAAAAAGAAAAAAATTAAAAACAGAATTACTATATGGTCAAGCAATTCTTTTTCTCAGAATATACTCAAAAACTTGAAAGCAGGATCTCTAAGAAATATTTGTATACTCATGTTCATAGGAGCATATTCACAATAGCTAAAAGGTAGAAGCAACCCAAGTGTTCATCAATACATGTGTAAGCAAAATGTAGTATATGACATACAATAGAATATTATTCAGTCTTAAAAAGGAAGAAAATTCTGATATATGCTACAACATGGATGAACCTTTAGGACATTATTCTAAGTGAAATAAGCCAATCACAAAAAAACAAATATTGTCTGATTTTTTGCTTATATGAGGTATCCAGAGTAGTCAAATTCATAAAAGGTAGAATGGTATTTGCCAAGGCCTGAGGGAGAGGAGTGCCAGGAGTTAGTATTTAACAGATGATTTCAGTTTGCAAGATAAAAAGCATTCTGGAAATGGATGATGGTGATGGTTGTACAACATTATGAATGTATTTACTAACACTGAACTGTACACTTAAAATGGGTAAGATGGTAAAATTTAAATTATACATACTTTACCACAATAAAAAAAATACTTTTTAAAAGAAAAAGAAAAGCAGCCAGAGGAAAACAACCACACATTATGTACAGAGAAATAAAGATAAACCCAATGAAAAGAGACTTCTCATTAGAAACAATGCAGTCCAGGAAAAGCAAGTATCCAATGTACTCAATACTAATATGAAGCAAGTAGACAAACTAATTCACATCCACAAAAGAGAAAAATGCAATTTAATCCAAGTTGGGATAGGGAAGAGGAAGAAGTAGGGAAGGGAGAGTGAATGGGGTGCTCCCAACTAATGAGCATGAGGTCAGGGGACACAGGGCATGCCTTGAGGGTGCAGGACACAACTACAAGAGGGACCTTGTCTAACAAATGCAAACACTGCAACCTAATCGTTTATATCCTCATATTAATCTGAAATTAGAATAAAAAAGAAGAAAAGAAACAATGCAAGCAAGAAGACAGTAAAACAAGTACTAAAAGAAGAAAACTAGAATACTATACGCAGTGAAAACAGCTTCTAAAACTGAAAGCAAATTAAAGACTTCTTCAGACATACAGAAGCTTTTAAAAGCTACAGAGAAAATCATTGAGATAAATATGATGGTAGTCAATACAATTTATTTACTTTTCACTGTCTCCTGGGAACTCCAAAGTCACATAAACATAAGCTAAAGCAAAAATTGTTCCTTGCCTTCAAAAAGCTTGAAAAACTGGATTAGATTTCTTTCTTTCTTTTTTTTTTTTAGACAGAGTCTCACTTTGTAGCCCTCGGTAGAGTGCCATAGCGTCACAGCTCACAGCAATGTCCAGCTTTTGGGCTTAGGCGATTCTCTTGCCTCAGTCTCCCCAGTAGCTGGGACTACAGGGGCCCGCCACGACACCTGACTATTTCTTTGTTGCAGTTTGGCCAGGGCCGGTTCAAACCTGCCACCCTTAGTATATAGGGCCAGCGCCCTACTCACTGAAATTGGTCAGGTTGCCCAAACTGGCAAAAGAGGAAATTTTTGCCAAGTCTTCCTGAGGAAAGTGAATTTGTCAAAGCAAAGGTATCAAAGCAACAACTGCAAAACAAAGCTTCAGGATCAGGTGTTGAAACAGAGAACACGTTTGGCGCCTGTACCTCAGTGGCTAGGGCACCAACCACATATACCAGAGCTGGCAGGTTCAAATCCAACCCAGGTCAACTACAACCAAAAATAGCTGGGCATTGTGGAGGGTGCCTATAAGTCCCAGCTACTTGGGAGGCTGAGGCAAGAGAACTGCTTAAGTCCAACAGTTTGAGGTTGCTGTGAACTGTGATGCTACCGCACTCTACCAAGGGCAACATAATGAGACTCTTGTCTCAAAAAAATAAATAAATAAATAAAAATAGGGCGGTGCCTATGGCGCCGGCCCCATAAAGCAAGGGTGGTGGGTTCAAACCCGGCCCTGGCCAAACTGCAAAAAAAAAAAATAGCCGGGCGTTATAGGCGGGCGCCAGTAGTCCCAGTTACTTGGGAGGCTGAGACAACAGAATCGCCTAAGCACCAGGAGCTAAAGGTTGCTGTGAGCCATGAAGCCATGGCACTCTACCAAGGGCAACAAAGTAAGACTCTGTCTCTAAAAAAACAAACAAAAAAAAAAATAGAAAACAATAATATCTGATGCTAATTCAAACCTTGCCTCCGTAACATCACTGGTGCCAACTAGATTACTAACCGGGAATCCTTCCTACTATCCCTCTGAATACATAATGTTAAATGCAATTCATTTGCTCAGAGATTCCTTGAGTCCACTAGCAGATCTCATAATCCATCTTCACAGTGAAAGATCACTTGGTACGCTCACACAGACAACTAAATGGTACACAATTCAGAATGTTCCTATAACAAAATTCTAGAGGAAGGCTACCTACTGTTACCCCATCTGGACCAAAATTCTTTATTCTGTTGAGACAAGAAAATTGCATGACTTCAGTATTCCCTATTAAGCATCATATGCCAAGAGAAAATACAATTATTTTAGCACTTTACCCCAAGTCAAACAATTGGGTAATTTTCTACTTTACATGACAATAAATTAATCAAAAAATAAAATACTCCATAGTTATGTACCTAAGAGAACTGAAAACAAACTTTCAAACAAAAACTCATACAAAAACATTCAAAGAAGCATTATAAATTATAGCCAAAAAGTGTAAACAACTCAAATGTTCATCAACTCATGAATGGATAAACAAATTGTGGAAAATCCACACAATGGAATATTTAGCCATAAGAAAGGAATGAAGTACTGGAACATACTACAACATGGATGAATAAAAACATTAAGTGAAGGAACCCAGAAACAAAAGGGCATGTATTATATGATTCCATTTATATGAAACATCCATAAAGGTCAAACCCAAAAGAACCCATAGACTATTTGTTGCCAGGGTGTGAGGGGAGGAACTGCTTAAGGGGTATAGGGTTTCTTTTCAGGGTGACAAAAATGTTCTGGAGTTCAACAATGATTGCACAACATTGTGAATGTCCTAAAAGCCACCAAAGTATACACTTAAAATGGTTAACTATACATTTCAGATCATGAATTTTTAAGCTGCATGAATTTTACATCAATAAAAAAAGAAGTATATTGGGCAGCACCTGTGGCTCAGTGAGTAGGGTGCCGGCTCCATACACCGAGGGTGGCAGGTTCAAATCTGGCCCCAGCCAAACTGCAACAAAAAAATAGCCAGGTGTTGTAGTAAGCACCTGTAGTCCCAGCTACTTGGAAGGCTGAGGCAAGAGAATCACCTAAGCCCAAGAGCTGGAGGTTGCTGTGAGTTGTTACACCACAGCACTCTACCGAGGGTGACAAAGTGAAACCCTGTCTCTAAAAAAAAAAAAAAAAGTATGTTTCCAAATGTTAGTTATCTAGTACTTCTATCTCCCACTACTTAACAAAATGCTGTGAACATAAAAAAATCAAAAACTTTTTCTATGGGCAGCGCCTGTGGCTCAGTGGGTAAGGCGCCTGCCCCGTATGCCGAGGGTGGCGGGTTCAAACCCAGCCCCAGCCAACCTGCATAAAAAGATATATGTTTTTTTTAAATGTAATACAATAGAACCTCCAGAGTTGACTACCTCCATACATTGACTACCTCCTTAAGCTGACCTAATTTTTACAAACTGGACATGCACCACAAGGCCTAGTTCCTTACATTGACCACTTATAAAAACTGATTCAAGAAAGATAAAAGATCTAAATCTAAGGCATGAAACAATAAAAGTCCTAGAAGAAAGTGTGGAAAAAACTCTTAAAGATGTAGAGGTGGGTTAAGATTTTATGAGGAAAATTTCTGTGGCAATTGCAACAACAAAAATAAATAAATGGGACTTAAACTGAAAAGCTTCTGTAAGCTAAGAAGACAACCAAAGCAAATATACATACTTTAGAACGGGAAAAGATATTTGCATATTACGAATTGGACAAAGCCTTGGTAACTAGGATCTACAGAAAACTCAAATTAATCAACAAAAAAAAAGCTAACAGGCTAGGCACCTGTGGCTCAATGGGCTAAGGCGCCAGCCACGTACACCTGAGCTGGCGGGTTCGAATCCAGCCTGAGCCCGCCAAACAACGACCGCTGCAACCAAAAAATGGCCGGGCGTTGTGGCGAGCACCTATAGTCCCAGCTACTTGGGAGGCGGAGGCAAGAGACTCGCTTGAGCCCAGGAATTAGAGGTTGCTGTGAGCTGTATGATGCAACGACACTCTATCCAGGGTGACAGCTTGAGGCTCTGCCTCAAAAAAAAAAAAAAAAAAAGAGCTAACAATCCTGTCTATAACTGGGCAGAAGGATGACTAATAAATACATGAAAAAATGTTCCTCTTCCCTAATCATCAAGAGAAATGTAAATCAAAACCACCCTGAGATATCACCTAACCTCAGTAAGATTAGCCCAAATCACAAAGTCCCAAAGCTGTAGATGCTGGTGTGGATGTGGAGAGAGGGGAACAAGACTTTTACACTGTTGGTGGGACCACAACCTCATACAGCCTCTTTGGAAAGAAATATGGAGAATCCTCAAAATCTCAAATTAGATCTCCCATTTGACCCTGCAATCCCACTACTAAGCATCTACCCAGAAGGAAAAGATTCATTTTACCAAAAGGACATTTGCACTAGATTATTTATTGCAGCTCAATTTATAATTGCCAGGACATGGAAACAACCTAAATGCACATCAACTCAAGAATGGATTAACAAATTTTGGTACGTGCACACCGTGGAATAACACCATGGAATACTATTCAGCCATAAAAAAGATGATGACTTTACATCTTTTGTAATATGCTAGATGGAGGTGAAACACATTCTTCTCAGTAAAGTATCATAAGAATGGAAATGTGATTATCCAATGTACTCAATACTAATACGAAGGCAGTAGACAATCCAATGCATGTCCAAATAGAAGAAAAACTCAAGGCAAGTCAAGTTGAAGGGTGGGATAAAAATCAGGGGGAGAAGGTTGGGGTGTCCTCACTAAATGGGCATGGTGGGGGGGTAGAGGTGGCATACCTTTTGGGTATGGGACATAACCACAAAACAAACTCTACCACATTAACCTTTTTTTTTTGAGACAGAGCCTCAAGCTGTCACCCTGGATAGAGTGCCGTTGCATCACAGCTCACAGCAACCTCCAATTCCTGGGTTCAAGCGAGTCTCTTGACTCCACCTCCCAAGTAGCTGGGACTACAGGAACCCACCACAACGCCCGGCCATTTTTTGGTTGCAGATGTCATTGTTGTTTGGTGGGCCCGGGCTGGATTCCAACCCGCCAGCTCAGGTGTACGTGGCTGGTGCCTTAGCCTGTTGAGCCACAGGTGCCGAGCCCCCTTCACGTTAACCTAAAATAAATTTACTTAAAATTAAAAAAATAATAAACTCAAGAGAAATGAATACCAAAAAGGTGTTTATTGAATGTAAGTACAAAGTGAATAAGCAATAATATAAATAGGTATGTATACACATATATGTACAAATATACAATATTTTACAAATAATATAAAACTTAAATTAGTATATTTCAGCCACATATTAGGAGACCACCTGAATTATGAATTTCTACACTACAAAGACTGCTTTTCTGCCAATTAGAATGAAAATGATGTTGGAAATGACTTGAAATCTGCTAAAGATACTGAAAGAAAAAAGACCATATAAAAGAAAAAAGAAATAAATGGCACTAATCATAAGTAAAATGACTAATAAAATTCACCTTCATTAAAACTTAAACCTTTTCTTCATCATAAGACGACAACAATGGGCTGGTGGCTCACACCTATAATACTAGCACTCTGGGAGTACAAGGTGGGTGGATCACTTGAGCTTAGGAGCCTGAGAACAGCCTGAGCAAGAGTGAGACCCCATCTCTACTAAAAACAGAAAAATTAGCTGGGCGTTGTGATGAGCACCTGTAGTTCCTACTATTCAAGGGACTGAGGCAAGAGGAGTGCTTGAATCCAGGGGTCTAAAGGTGCTGTGAACTATGCTGTTGCCACAGCAACTCTAGCCTGGAGCAACTGAGTGAGACTCTGTCTCCAAAAAAAAAAAGAAGAAGAAGACAACAGTGAAAATGACAAAATAAGGCAAAGAATGAGGAAAAAATCTGTAAAACATATGCCTAAAAAAAAGTTTTACCCCTTTACTGAGAAACAGACATTATGAACTTGTAACCTTATATAATACATAAAAAACTACTATGAATCAATTTTTATATCCTGAGGAAATATAAAAGTCTAATAAACATATGAAAGGGTACTCACATGAGCCATGGAAATGCAGATTAAAATTATGACTAAGTAATAATAAATATCCAAGAGATAAGCAAATTTAGAAGTCTGACAATAACAAATGGTCACCAGAACATGGAGCATCAGAATTCTCATACACTCCTCTAACAGGAATATAAACTGGCAATAGCACTCTGGAAAATGCAGCTCAACATACCAAATTCAAATTAAGTAAACTCTATAAACTAGCAATTCAATTTTAGGTATAAATGAAGGTTTATGTATACCATATAATAAATGTTCAAAGCCACATTATTTGTAAGTGTTAAAAAGCTAGAAAGGCCCAAATGTCCATAGCAATAGAATGAATAAATCACATACGCATACAATTGAAAACACAGTAATGAGACTTAATGATTGAGAACCCTAACTACAACATAAATCATACAATCATGACATTAAGAGGGGGGAAAAAATGAGTCGCCAAAGAATACCTAGAGTGTGATTTAATGCATCTGAAGCTAATAGTTGCCAAAACTAAACTGGATCATATAGGGATAGATACAAGATAGAAAAACATTAAGCTAAGTGGTCAAGAAAGGTACTTCATGCTAGTCATGGTGGCTCACGCCTGTAATCCTAGCACTTTTAGAGGTTTAGGGGGGTGGATTGCTTGAGCTCAGGAGTTCAAGACCAGCCTGAGCAAGAATGAGGTCCCACTTCTTTTTTTTTTTGGAGACAGAGCCTCAAGCTGTCACCCTGGATAGAGTGCTATGGCATCACAGCTCACAGCAACCTCCAATTCCTGGGCTCAAGCGAGTCTCCTGCCTCCGCCTCTCAAGTAGCTGGGACTACAGGCGCCCGCCACAAGGCCTGGCCATTTTTTGGTTGCAGCCATCATTGTTGTTTGGCGGTCCCGGGCTGGATTCGAACCCGCCAGCTCAAGTGTACGGGGCTGGCGCCTTAGCCCGTTGAGCCACAGGCGGAGATCCCACTTCTTTAAAAAAAAAAAAAGAAAGAAAAGATACTTCAGAGTGTCCTCAATGCAATGTCCCCAAAGATGCTTCTATTTACTCCCAAGAACTGAGACTCAAGAGATCAGCATACCAATTAAACTGATTGATTTCATCTTTTAAGGACAAAATATGGAGGGAAAAAAAAAAAAAGAGGATCTATAGTTTCCCTTTCAAGTGTGATACCAAATACAGGAAATACAACATTACATTTACATTATCAACACCTTGCCTCGAATAAAGATTTTAAGTACAGAGAGGTAAAATAATCAGTATAAACAGTTTTTCTCCTGCCACTATGACTCCTCAAAAGCAAATTAGACAACTGGGGGAGAATGTTTTACCCAAGATTACTAGATCTCTAAAACAATTCATTAAAGAATTCCTGGGCAGTGCCTGTGGCTCAAGGAGTAGGGCGCCAGCCCCATATAACAAGGGTGGTGGGTTCAAATCTGACCCTGGCCAAAACTGCCAAAAAAAAAGGCATTTTTTTATATATATAAAAAACAGCTTACCTTCCACAAGCGATCTGAGTGACGATGCTTCCCATGAGTTCAAAAACTTTCCTTGGGTTTATTTCATGACTAGTAGAGTTGTGACCCAACTGACCATAGCCTCCAGCTCCAAAAGTAAATACTCCACCTTCCTAAAAAAAAAACAAAATCCCTTCACCTTAAAGGACTGATAAAAGAAAATAACTCATCTCCAATAAAATAAGTTAATCTTTAATATGCACTAGATTTTTTTCTCTTCTATTATCTTCATAATTCAACAGCTGATACCTGATTCTTTCAAGGTAAAACTAAGAGCATTCCAGGTTACATGCTAAATAGAGTATTTAAAGATGTTTTAATCATTACAAAATATTGAAGTCAACCTGAAGGAGATCTCATACAGTATCAAAAAGGAATAATGACTGCAAAAAATGGAAATTCATTAAATAATTTAAAACCTATGAGTTTATATTGATCTTCAATCAATACAAACCATAGGTCAATACAAACAGAATTTATTCCTTACTTAAAAGAGTAAGAGTTGCTACGGACACTACGGACAGGTTGTTCTTCTGATGGAACCCTAATAATCTTTCCTTTTTGTACACAAAATGTCCAGGGGTATTCTTACAAACCTTTCAACCCAGACATGGGATCAAGATTCTTCTCTAAGCAGCCCTGGTTCCTTTTTTCTTTAAAAAAAAAAAAAACCTGGTTCCTTTTAATGGAGAATCTACAACAATCAAGGGATGCTCATTACATCTAAATTGCACATGGTTTATTACTCTTTTTGATGGCAATGGCAAAAACAAAACAAAAAACATACTTTTAGAAGAAGAAAAATAAATCAAGAATTCATACTAATACCAGGGATTCAAATTAAAGAGCACAGATTTTTTAACTTAATTCCTAGTTTTATACCCAACTCTTTTTCTCTAAAGCTAAAATCATAGTTTCTAATGATAGTAAAATAACTACTTATTTGCTTTATCCTATGTATGTAACATATTGGGAAAAACAATAATACTACAGAACACAGCTTAAGATTTCTTTGAGGATTCAGATTATCTTTTGTTTTTTTCCTCCTAGTGATGTACAGCAAAATACTGTATTTTAAAATCACCTAAAGTAATTCCTGTTTGTGTAGTTGTGCTACTAACTTCTTATTTGTATTCAATTTTTAAAGACTAGCATATACATAATTTTTACATATAATTTATATATTACTACATGTAACATTTTTCTCTTTAAAATATAGTAACAGTTTCTAGATTTCAAAACCAAAACTATAAGGCAAAGTACATTTGTTTTAGCTATGAATTTTAAGTTTTTTCTTCTATTTTAATAAATACAAAGAGCATGCAATATGATATTTTACTGTCTTTCTTACACAAAAAATAACTGTTCTGCACCTTGCTCTTTTTACTTAGCACTATATGCTGGAGTTCATTCTACAACATAAGAGACCTTCCTCATTCTATTTTGTAGTTTGCTAAACTCCACTGCATGGATGTACCACAATTTATTCAACTAGGTTCAGACTCATGGACATCTAGATTTCACCTAGTCTTTTGTGATATTAAAATAATGCTACAATAAATTATGCATATATAATTTCATATTTAAGGGTAGATTCTTAAAGGTAGGATTGCTATGTCAAATGTGATTTACATTAAGAAATTTATAAATTGGGCGGCACCTGTGGCTCAGTGAGTAGGGCGCCAGCCCCATATACTGAGGGTGGCAGGTTCAAACCGGCCAGGCCAAACTGCAACAAAAAAATAGCCAGGTGTTGTGGCGGACCCCTGTAATCCCAGCTATCGGGAGGCTGAGGCAAGAGAATCGCCTAAGCCCAAGAGCTGGACGTTGCTGTGATCTGTGATGCTATAGTACTCTACTAAGATAGACAAAGTGAGACTCTGTCTCTAAAAAACATAAAAAAATTTATAAATGAACTAGAAAAAATGTGACATTGTTATGGAGGTGTCCTCATATCCATTAACATAGCATATATTTACATTTATTCTCTGTTTTTTAAGTTGTTTTTAAATCTTCCCTAATGTAGTTTCCTTAAATGTACTTTTCCTAATGTAGATGTTGCACAAGACAACTTCATAAAGCAATCTTAATCCATTTCCAAAAAATTCTTACAAAAAAGCAAAAGACATTGGATATGGAATATATGCTATGACTTAAAGAGAAAAAAATTTTTACTTGTGGGATAATTAAAACTATTTGATTTTATTAAAAATAATGTACATCAAAAATTCTAGTAAAAATTTAAATCAGCAGCTACTATCTCTTAGAGGGGAATACAGAAGATTAGCATATTTAGCACTTTTAAAAACTCAACAGATATAAGTAATTATTTATGGTGGGACATTAGGATGAGTAATTATTTAAAAGGCGGAATTTGAAAAGCATTAACATTTAGTCTTTTTAACATAAAATTAGTTTCTGAAATGATATTACACAAAATATCTTATTAGTTCTATTTAGTCTATTCCTTCCAAATACCAATGACAGAGAAGAATGACTAAGGTTTAAAATATCTCAAAGAATACTTCGGTGACTACTTTGTAATGTAAATGCTAAATTCAATAAAATATGGTAGTTAGATTGGCACATATAGTAAAAGACAATATAAAATATTCCCATATATAGTATTAACTTTTATAATTAATCCTTATACAGTATTTTTAAAAGTGCTTTGAGTTCAATATGCCTGACAACAACTAATTCTTGTCATGTTAAAATTCTCAATTTGGGAGAAGAGTGCAGAATTGTAAAGTCTGATTAGAAGTTAATTTCTTTTCACCAATTTTATCTACTATCCAGAACAAAGATACAGAAGTAAAACATTAGTTTATAATTTCTAATTTGGCCAGTGAAAAACTTGCCAGTTCCTTTAATATTAAAATGACTACAATAAATAATTTCCCAGTAAAGGTTAGATGAATGTTTTCACTTTCATTTAACCAGTTCCTTTACATTAAAATGCCTACGATAAATTATTTTCTAGTAGAAGTTAGTTGAATGCTTTCACTTTCATTTAACTTCTAGTCACCAGAGAAATAAGCAGTACTGATACTGAATTAGCAATTACCCAAGAAAGTGAAAGGTCAGAGTTAAAGCCATTGACAAGACTATAATGAAAGCTTACTATACCTGCTTGCACAATAGTTTGGCCTATGAATAACAGACTCAGTCTCTTCTATTCCTTGTTATAAAATATTTATAAGCCAAATTGAAGTAAATTCAAGTAGGCAAAGTTATACAATATATAATTGGATTTGATAACAGGATGGCAAGCCTGATGATCTAAAATGGAATCATTTTATTCAAAACATTATTTAAGCAGTGTTTGGTGTGAAGCTGAGAAACTCGAAAATCAGCATCACAAATAACAGTGTTATCAGAATTTACCTTCATAACAAAGTTTAAAATTAAGGTAAATTATTTTCAAGAATGAATAATAATCTACGTGTTTTTTCAAAATAAATTAATTTTGAAACATGAGTAACACTTAAATTTTAAAGTAAATATCATGAAAACACTAATTATGAAAAAGCTGTTATGAGTAATAATAGAGAAGTTTTAGAAATACAATACCTTGGTTAGTGCAGCAGTATGATCTTCTCCACAACAAATATAAACAATTTTCTGAGATCTTAGTGACTTTAGTAAATTAGGAACATATCTATCTGAAAATTCCAACAAGAAATGTTAGCAGTATTTTTATAATTTAAACTCTTACAAAATGTGTTTTCTTTACAGCTTCCAAAGCTCAGTAGTTAATAACTAAATAATTTTAACTATGATTCAATGACTCTGCAGTATAAGTCTATTAAACTGAGTTCCCAGGCCCAATCCCCCCATGCTACTGTGATAATCCAGGGATTTAAAAATAGTTAACTATTAAATAGCCAAAATGCCAATCTGCACAGGATTCAGCAATCAAGGAACTTCAAAACTATTCTGTTCAACTGGCTGAGTACAGCAGCTCACACCTATAATCTTAGCACACTGGGAGGCCAAGGCAGGAGTGCTTGAGCTCACAAGCTCAAGCCTGAGCAAAGCAAGACCCCATCTGTACTAAAAACAGAAAAATTAGCATGGTGGTACAAGCCTGTCGTCTTAGTTACTTGGGAACCTGAAGCAGGAGGATTGCTAGAGACCAGAAGGTTTGAGGTTGCTGTGAACTAGGCTGAGGCCATTGCAGTCTAACCCAGGCAACAGAGCAAAACTGTCTCAAAAAAAAAAAAACAAAAAACTATACAACTGCTTCTATTGCAATTTTTCCATATCTACACATCATTCTTCATGATCATCTCATGATAATTATTAAGCTCACAGGATCCTACTTACAAGCCTGAAAATTATACTTTCTGCTATTCTGTAGCAGAAAAGATACATAATGTACTAATCAGAACAAAATATGCTTTAATTCTTCCTGAAAGTATAATTGCTTATTATTAACAGTTGTTACTAAACAACCCACTTTTGTCCATTTCAGTCATTACAATAATGCTAAATTTTAAGTTAAGTATTGTATAGGTAAAATAATTGGCATTCAACCTAATGCAGTATTGAGTTCAGTTCTAAGATCCCAACTAATTTCAAATATTTAAAATTTTTTAAAATACAAAATGTTTATTTTCAAGACACTAGCATTGGTGTTGAAAGTGAAGCACAACCTAAGATTAATTTAACAATGCAAATCATTTAAATATTTCTTCAAAAAACTCAATAGATGAAAAGTTGACTTTACTTCCCCAGAATAATTTTATAGCTTCTTTCCACTGACCATTGCCCATCATAGAAAAACTTTGATGTCCAATTTGAAGTAATTTTTTCAATGAATATCAAACAATAAAGTCTTTGTCCATATATACTTTTACAGGGTTTTTTTTTTTTTTTTTTTTTGAGACAGAGCCTCAGGCTGTCACCCTGGATAGAGTGCTGTCACATCACAGCTCACAGCAACCTCCAATTCCTGGGCTCAAGTGAGTCTCTAGCCCCTGCCTCCCAAGTAACTGGGACTACAGGCGCCTGCCACAACGCCTGGCCATTTTTTGGTTGCAGCCGTTATTGTTGTTTGGCAGGCCCAGGCTGGATTCGAACCTGCCAGCTCAGGTGTACGTGGCTGGCGCCTTAGCCCGCTGAGCCACAGGCGCCGAGCCTACAGGTTATTTTATAATAAGAGAATTTTTTCGCCATCTATCCCTCCAAAATATGATTACCAAATGGAATTTTTTTTTTTTTTTGAGACAGAGCCTCAAGCTGTCACCCTGGATAGAGTGCCATGGCATCACAGCTCACAGCAACCTCCAATTCCTGGGCTCAAGTGAGTCTCCTGCCTCCGCCTCCCAAGTTGCTGGGACTACAGGCGCCC
>CAUYON010116224.1:0-15181 GCA_963573935.1 Arctocebus calabarensis | reverse complement strand
TATATCTATTCCCTGAAAAAATATGTGGATGACTTTGGTGTCCCAGTCAGCAATACCATCTCCCGGGAGTATAACGAACTGCTCACAGCCATCTCAGACAGCGACTACTATACTGATGACATCAACCGGGCCTGCCTGTTCATTCCCTCCATCGATGTGCTCAACCAGAATGCACTCCGCATCAAGGAGACGGCACAAGCATTGGCCCAGCTCTCTAGGTATCTCATGCTTAAGCAGACAAAGCCCTAGAAATATTTGAATGGCCCTTCAGGGAACTAGGGGAAAGAGAGAGATAGGAATATTTCCCCTTTTGAGCTGCCTTCTGATGGGAGGGGAGGTGTATAAGCAACTGACTTATAGCAGGAGGCCTGAGTGTGAGCATCTGGCCTCTGTACCTGTGGAGAGCAGGCTGCTATCTCTGGCACTATTGCTCTGGCTTCCCAACTTTTCAGACTAAGGGTGACCCTTCTTGCCATACTTTCCCCTTTAAATCTAAATGCACTCCTCTTATTACTTACATAATACATGTTAAATGTAAAAAGTCTGAAAATGTAGGCAGACACAAAGGAAGAACATTAAGATTTATTCTCAGATCCTGCCTGTAAGAGATAAACATGATTGATATTTTGATACTAATTTTCATTCATTTTTGTATAAAAAATACACATACACTTGTTTGTGAATAATATTTTTTGGTAAGAATGGGATCATATAGTACGTGCTCTGGCTGCTTTTTTCTCCTCACTGTATCATGAAGATATTTCTGAGTAATTTTTGTTCTTTATGTAATTTTAAGGATTGTATAGTATTCTGTTTCGTGGAGGTTCCATAATATATGTAGCTGGTCTTCTATTTTATTTATTTATTTTTGAGGCAGAGTCTCATTAGGTCACCCTCAGTAAAGTGCCATGGTGTCACAGCTCCCAGCAACCTTAAACTCTTGGGCTTGAGTGATTCTCTTGCCTCAGCCTTCCAAGTAGCTGGGCCTACAGGTGCCCACCACTATGCCTAGCTATTTTTTTGTTGTAGTTGTCTTTGTTGTTTAGCAGGCCCAGGCCTGGTTTGAACCTGCCAGCCTCAGTGTATGTGGCCAGCACCTTAACTGGGCTATAGGGGCCAAGTCTGTTTTATTTATTTTTTATTTCTTTAACTAAATGGTGAACATTTAGGTAGTTTTCAGTTACTATTATTAGGAACGGTACTGTAGTGAACAAGCTTAAAGTACACATCTATTTACTTTTTCCTTTCAAGGAGTCAAACTAGTATCTGATATACTGTTGGGATTTCCAGGAATAAACTTTGCATACCTGCGAAGTGGCCCTCTTTGGGGTTAGGGAGACTTGGTACTTGTTTGTCCAGTAACTGACTCTTGTTTCTTCTTAGCTGACATGTGAATTCCCCTATATGTTTAATTTTTTGATAGGTGGGATCGAGGTACAAATCACCTGCTATTCAACATGTTGCCTGGCGGTCCTCCAGATTATAACACAGCCCTGGATGTCCCTAGAGACAGGTAGGCATGTTTGGGGCTGTCTCTGAAGATTAAGTAAATGTCAGATTTATTCATTATATTCCTAAGCCTACTGGAACATATTTTATAATAGAAATTGTTTAATAAACTAGAAAATTGTCCTAGGTGTTTTCTTCCTTAAGGCATAGAAGTGTGTTGTTTTGGAAAACCAGTTAAAAGCTTATGTCCTGGCATAGCCTGTAAAAAACCTGTTTTCTTAGTCTAGGCCATGTGCATCTGAGTGTAACACTTCCAGTCTCCAAACTTGGTTTATGATTGGCTTGTGTCAGCTCTCTGAATTTAGGAGCATTTGCTGCGAGTAGACCCCAGGCTTCCTGAGGGAAGAGGAACTGGATCTGTGAAAATGATCCCTAAAGACTATAATACAGGGGGAAGTGAGGGTACTCTCATTATCCTTTACTTGCAGCTTTTTCAAACAGTAGGGTGCTTCCTTCCATCTTTCCCCTCCTTCCCTTATAACTTTTTTTCCTCCTTCCTCCCTACAGCTCCCTTCCTGCTTCCTTTTTTCTTTCCTTTTAGTAAAACCTGCCAAATAGGCAGATGTGGTATGGGATGGCCATAATTGCATGATTGTGACTTTGAATTCACTCACTATATTTATCTTTCCTTTCATACACTGACTGAACCACTTTGGCCAGAGGCTTCTTGGAAATCTCTGGAACAAGGTGCTATTTAAGGCAGTGGTCCCCAGCCTTTTGGGCACCAGAGAATGGTTTCATGGAAGACAGTTTGTTCACAGACCAGAGGATGGGAGGGGCAGGTGGTTCTAATGTGAGTCTGTAAGCAGTTGGTTATTATGGTCTTGTGCAGTCATACCAGTCTGCAGTTGCGTTTGTAGCTGCTCCTCAGCGCTGGCATCACTACCTCAGCTCCACCTCAGATCACCAGGCATTAGATTCTCATAAGGAACACTCAACCTAGATTCCTAATGTGTGCAGTTTATAGTAGAGTTGTGCTCTGAGATTCTAATGCCACTGCTGATCTGACAGGAGCAGGAGCTCAGGTGGTGATGCAGCGGGCTGAGCAAGCAAAGCTTTATCTGTATTCACAGCCGTTCCCCATTACTTGCATCACCACCTGAGCTGTGCTTCTTATGCAAGCAGTGGGGAGTGGCTATACATACAGATGAGGCTTTGCTCACTGGGCCCGCTGCTCACCTGCTGTGTGTTCTGGTTTCTAACAGGCCATAGACAGCT
The DNA here is from genome assembly GCA_963573935.1 of Arctocebus calabarensis. NCBI lineage: Eukaryota > Metazoa > Chordata > Mammalia > Primates > Lorisidae > Arctocebus > Arctocebus calabarensis. The sequence goes on along the minus strand of CAUYON010116224.1, from coordinate 12,454 downwards.
ACTGGTCTGCAGTCTGGCAATCAGAGACTTTAGCTTTAAGGGACCTTGGTTCAAGGCTTTGAGGAAAACAAAGTTTGGGCTCAAGGTAAGGGTTCTGGGCAATACTCAAGTTATAGGATTATTAAAAGAGTGTGAACTCATTTATCACTAGTCTTATTACAGTTGATGTTTAACTCTTGACATAATTGTTACAGAAGAAAGGTAACCACTTGAGCCAGCTGTGTTCTCAATTTGTTAGAGGATAACATTGTCATTTATGAAATTTTATGGTTAATAGTTCTTTTCCCCAGAAGATTAAACCTGAACTCTCTTTTCTTTAAGTGTTTTAGAGTTAGTTTTGAGTTTCTATCTGGAAATAGTTATGACTAGAAGAGACAAACACCGCAGGACCACCCCTCCATGTTAGTGTAGAGACCATTTTGGACAATAGAGGGCAGTCTAGCTGCACAAATGCTGTAGGAAACAGTTTAGATCCAGGGCTATAAATGATATATACTCAGCCCCAGTGAAGGTGTGTTTATTTCCCAGTAGGCTACTGTTTTATGGATTTGGTTGTTCTGGGGGAAATTAAATACTTTACAGAGCAGAAAATGGAAGGAAAAGAGGTGTTAGGAACACAATGTCTTCACTTCCTATTCTGGATTTCTTTTCAGAAGGGCTTCTTTCTGATTGAGGTATTTCACTTTTTGCTGACATTTTGGTATATACATCTACATGGGAGATGGATTTTATTTTTATCAAGTGTACATGTTAAATGGGATTTTATTCCTCTGTAGGAAGGTATCAAGTGGATGGGAGAATAGTTTGATTCTTGATAGTGTTTAGGGTTAAGGATCATGAAGGTTAAATTCTTTCTCCCATATACTTTTTTTTTTTTTCGAGATGGAGTCTCACTCTGCTGTCCAGGCTAGGATGCCATGGTATCAGCCTAGCTTATAGCAACCTCAAATTCCTGGGCTCAAGTGACCCTCCTGCTTCAGCCTCCTGAGAAGCTAGGACTACAGGTGCACACCACTATGCCTGGCTGATTTTTTTCTATTTTAAGTAGAGATAGAGTCTTGCTTTTGCTTAGGCTGGTCTCAAACTGCTGAGCTCAAGTGATCCGTCTGCTGTGGCCTCCCAAAATGCTAGGTTATAGGTGTGAGCCACTACCTGATCATATGCATGTATTTTTGCAAATGATAACAGGCAATCCTATAGAAAATAATGAATCACACATAGCCCTCCTTTATCATTACATGTGGGAGATTTCCTTTGAAACCTTGGTGGCCTTCTGGTTGGGGTAAGGAATAGTAGATTTGTTTGTTAATTTTTCTTATCCTTTTTCCTTGCTCCTGGGGAGGAGGCAAGAACTATGAGTATAGAATGATTTTAGCAGAAACTGCAGTCAGATTGTTTGGAAGTTAGAAAACAGATGGGTTAGATTAGACTGCTTTAAGATCTCCTAAAGTCTAAAGTCATAGGTGTGATTACTTAAAAATTATTTTATTCAAGAAAATGCAAGGGCCCAGACTGAAGGGAAATATTTGCTCAGTGAATGTTTTTCATGCTGCTTAAATCTGTTTTTATTTCTCTTTCAGTTTTTAAAAATCATACACATGATATGCATATACATTCTTTGTACAAGAGTTGGATAATATGCAAGTATATAAAGAGTAAAATGTAAAAATATGCTTTCATCTCCTCCTCTGTTTTTATTCCCTTATCAAAAGATGCTGAATGTTAAAATACTGTGTATTTTTCTGGTCTTTTTTCTATGGATTTAGATACAAACACACACATATACACACATTTTAACTTAAGTGGGAGCATATTACACCGCTTTAATGCCTTACTTAATTGATATTTTTTCAGATATATTCTGTAATATTGTTACTACCTTAGATTTTTATCTTTCTTTGCATGTAGTGCTCACAAATTTCTACTTTTGTGGGTACAAGGTACCCTGTCCTGTTGGTGGACACGCTGAAAGCCCTGACTTCAGCATTATAGAGTGTATTCAATAACAAAAACTTTTATACACCCTTAATATTTTTAAATTTAAAAAAAATTTCTACTTTTGTGTGGATGTATGTTTATTTAAACTTATTACGGAACATTTCAAACCTGAGCAAAGAAGATAGACTAGTGCAGTGAATCCCATGTACCAGTCCAACTTCAGTAACTATCACTTAAGGCTCTGATCCATCCCCAACCCCCACTAAATTATCTAAAAACAAATCCCAACTGTTGTATCATTACATCTGTAAATATTGCCATGTGACTCTGCCTGAGAGAGCTTTTTAAAAAACATAACTAACTACAATAGTATTATCATACCCAAGAAAATTAACAGTGATTCTTTAATGTCACCAAATTGTCACCAAATATCTAACCATTGCTTACATTTACCTGTCTCATAAATACTGTTTTACAGTTTATTTTCCTCAGTGAACAATTAAGGATGATAATAGAATTGTCATCTTTTTATATTTTGTTTTTTGCAAAGTGAAGCTTTATATTTGAGGAATTTGCGGGCCTGATAACATGCATGGTAAAGGGAAGCAAAGGGTAAACTTGCAGCCTCCCTGTGTTCAGGCATGTGAATGCTCAGATAGCAGAAGGGGGAGAACTGTGGGAAAATATGTGTAAGAGTGGATTAGGGTGGCAGAGAGGCCGTGGGGGGACGGCTGAGTGACAGAGGTGTCCTGGAGTCAGAAGTCCTACAAATTGCTAAAAGTGCTGGCGATTACTTTAAGTGATACAATGCTTGGCCTGATATAATCTGATCATCATATTGATACTTTTTTAGCTGCAAGTTTTCTAGTCAGTCTCTTGCAGCTTTGGAACTGGTCTCTGATTTTGGGATACACAATGGGAAAACGTAATGTGTAGCTGAGAAATCTACTTTTCAGTCAATGTAAAGCATGTGTTCTGTGAAGCAAGGGATGCTTATAATATTTTCTCCATTGTAATGTAATGGAAACTTCAGCGGAAGAAGATACAGTGCCTTCAAGTTGAAGTCTTGTCAGTAGCAGAGCAGGTGTGAGGCCAGTTTGTAGTTTGACTAATTGCAGTCATGGTTCTTTCTGAGATCACAAATGGAGATTGCACATGTGAGATTGTTGATGCATTTCAGATTGCTGCTTTCCCACCTCACCCCCCTCCCCCCCCAAACTGGAACAGAATAACAAATCTGGGGCCCCAGGGACTGAGTAACAGTAAAAGTCAGTGTGATATATACCTGCTTCCTTTCTACATACACACACCTTTCTCGGGGCTGTGGGTATAATAGCCTAATCATCCACGACCCCTGGCGTATCTGGACTGCCTGGTGTCTGCTTCTCTGCATGGCCATGGGGCCCGTATCGAGTCTGCTTGCTGTCACGGTCATGGAACCCACCCAAATTCATGTTGGATAGATTCAATGCTTCGTGCTAATCAGAAAAATAAGACCGTATGTTGGTACTAAGGATAGTCATTACATTTTACAGAGTACACTGGCAGCTGGAGAGGTTTTTACCTTGCACATTACCTCACTCACCAGTTTTTGGTTTCATAAAGCTTAAACAAACAGAGTGGGATTTCCAGGAGTGGCTTGAAAATCTTTGAACTTAAACTTTATGTTAGAAGGGAATGTAGGCTGTCATCAAGGCAAGGAGGAGATTGGTAGCAATCAATATTGCAAAAAATGTGGTTTTTCTTTGCAGACCTTTTGGCTCTGACTATGCAGTGCATGTAACTGGCAAAACTCTACCCCAGAAAGTGATTTCGATGGCTTGGGGCCCCAGGGACAGAATAACAGGAAAACTTGGTGTGGTATACACCTGCTTCCTTTCTCTGATAAAGTGTTGTACCACTTGCTGGATCCAATTAAAACATCATGGTCACTGTTTTCTAATTAAGGAGAATAAAATAATGCAAACAAGCTGCAAGAGAAGCATGAAAAGTCCAATTCTGGGTTCTGCTTCCTGCATAGGAAAAAAATTGGATTAATAAGACTGAGTAGCTGGAATGAACAGTGAGAGCTGATCGAGGCTGTGACTGACATGTAGCTTTGGGACAACAGTGGAAAGAATTGCTTGGGGCAGGGATTGGAGAGAGGTGAGGGTATGAGACATGGGATGTGATGTCATCTCATCCCAGCCCATTGTCTCCTCGGATGCCAGTTATTGGGTTGGTAATTTACTACCAGGCCAGTCTTCCTATGCAAACCTGTTATTATTCCTTTGTGGTTAATGTTTTTAAGGATGAGGTATGACTTGGGAGAGGTGAGTGGGGTCTGAAAGAGGTATTAGAGGGGCTGCCTTATAGGATATCCTTTGGGCAATGATGTGTTTTTAAAACACAGCTATGATTCAATAAAAATAAAAATAAAAAAAAAATAGGAAGTAAGGTAAGACTCTTTTGGACTTGGGGGAAGGCTGGTAACTCTGAGATAGAGGCCAGCTGATATCTGGGAGATGTAAGGGTAAGCTATTTTGAACACTTTTTATAGAATAGTGACTCAGTAAACATTAGCTATTGTTGATATTATTGTATTGTTTGGACTCAGTAATTCTTATCACTTTCCACAGAACTTATCAGACTGAAGACCTTTCTTTCTCATTGTTTGACACAATCCTTTGCTTTTAGGGCCCTTTTGGCTGGTGGCGGCTTTTCTACGTGGACTTACCGGCAAGGCTACGATGTCAGCATTCCTGTCTATAGTCCACTGTCAGCTGAAGTGGATCTTCCAGAGAAAGGACCAGGGTAAGGTGCAGTCAGCACAGCCACCTGTCCCTTTACAGAATCTGTAAGATGCTGTGAGGTTTAGTGTGGTCAGTATCACAGCAATTGAAGCCGCAGTTACAGCCTGGGGTCCTTGAAGCTACCATCTTGCCTAGCCCCATCTCAGTCTTATTTATCTTATCAGACATCTATGTGGCATCCTTATACCTTCCTATATCAAAATAATAAGTTCTGTTGATTCAGTATTTTTTTTTTGCAGTTTTTGGCCGGGGCTGAGCTTGAACCCGCCACCTCCAGCATAGGGGGCTGGTGCCCTACTCCTTGAGCCACAGGAGCCACCCTACTCAACTCTATTCTTCCAGATGTGGGATCTTCCTGAATACCTCAGTTACTTTCAGATCATATATCCAATTCATTAGTAGAACTATTTATTCTACCTTTCGACAATATCCAGAATCCAACTATTTTTCAACATTTCAACTGCCACTACTGTGCTCCAAGGCAATGTGACATTTTGCTTGATCTATTGTAATAGTTCCTAACTGACTTAGCTGCTTCTGGTCTTTCCCTCTTTGGTCTATGCTGGACCCAGCAACCAGAGAAAGCTTGTCTATTCTAAACCCTCTGTATTAATTTCTGAGGACTGCCACAAATTGAGTGGCTTACAACAACAGGAATTTATTGTCTTACAGTCCTAGAGCTTAGAAGCCTGAAACCAAGCTGTCAGTGGAGTCATGCTCTTCCTATCTTCTGTTGGTTGCTGGTAATCCTTGGGACTCTTTGGCTTGTAGCTGCACCACTCTGATCTCTGCCCCCATCTTCACCAGCTGTTCTCCTCCCTGTATATCTGTGCCCAAATTTCCCTCTTCTCATAGGGATAGTGGAAATAGGATTAGGACCCACCCATGTCCCATCTGACCTCTTCTGTAAGACCTTATTTTCAAATAAGGGCACATTCATAGGCACTGGGCATTAGGACTTCAGCATGTTTCGGAGAGGTACAATTCAACCCTCTACAACTCCCAAAGCCTTCCTCACTTAATGTCACTATAATAGCCTCGCATGCTTCTCCAAGAATTCCTTTCAGACTACTCACTCTGTTTCTGTGTCGTACTAGGCACATTCTCTCCTTGGGGCTCTTGTAACTGTTCCTTCTTCCTGTTACCCTCTTTTCTGATACACTTACTCTGCATCCCTCATCCTTTTTCAGTTTCACTGTAGAGGGGAAGGAACCACTAAGCTAGAGCTAGCCCCCCTCATCTTTTTTCAGATCATAAGTCATCTGCTTGGTAATGTTTTCCCTGACCACTTTATTTAAAATTCTTCGTCTGACACTCTCTCCATCCCTCTACTTATAGCTGTTTTTCTCTTTTCTTTTAGGTAGAACTGTTACCATCTTCATTTCACAGTAAGCAAAAATGTGTTACTTAAGATGAGAGAGTTATAAAATGGGTAATCCAACTCCTCGCAAGCTTTGTTCAGAGCTTGTACTCTTACTTAGTGTTATGTTGAGTCTCTTAATGACTATTTTTTATATTTAATTCATTACTCACTTGGCTAAAGAGCTCAGGCTTAGTGACAACAGATGTCCTATAAAGGATAAACTGTACCTTGCTGCGTTTAAAAATATATATATATATTTTGTCAACATTCATAAAAGTCTGGTTTTCAGTGAAAAACTCAGGGTGGAAATTCTGAGCAGGAGGGAGTAAACCAATGTTTTTATTTTCTTTGACTAGTGAGCCAAGAGGCTGACTGAGCAATAAATCAGGGAGAGTTTCCCATAATGCGTATAACACTAAGGGGTCCTGGACCCTACGGAACAACACAGACTCACAGTTAAAGCATTTATTTCACCAAGCAATATTGTTTATACAATCAATCAGAAATAATTGTCAATGACCCCATTTTTAAACAAAGTCTTGCTTACTGGCATGATGTCACATAGACATACTGGTTTATTTGCATTATGTCACATACCCACACACATACATTTGTTTATTTGCCTGATGTACCGAAGAAAAAAATGGTCATTTGTTGCTGAAGAGACTTATGGGAATTACTCCAAATTACAACAATATTCATAATAAGTTACAGTCATTGAGTACTATTGATATACCAGTCACTATAGAAAATACTTTTCACATGTTACTAATTCAATTTCCATGATGACATTGAGGCAGGTATTTTATCTCTGCCTTCAAGATGAGGAAACTGAGCATGTGGGAGATTCACTAATTTTGCCCAATGTCAGACATTTAGAAATTCAGATATGAAAATAGTTCTAACAGACTATAAACTAGTACTATACAAAGATCATCCAGCACATTTGTTAAATAGCAGGGAAAAACATGCATACCAATTATTGATGTTGGCTGGCTATACCCATTGTCTCCCCATTGACAACCATACTGCCATCAGACACAGTGTGTATGAGCATCAGGACACTCTCTCTTGGGCAGTCCTCAAAAGCCACACACAATCTTTGGTTTTCTTCTTTCTGTATTGCATGAAAATCATCATCTTTCTGTTATTTTGTAATTTACTTCAACCTCTTTCTGCTACAATTGCAAAGATAATAGTTTTCTATCAGTTTGAACATAGTAATATTTTCCAGGAAGATCCTGGCCCATCTTGAATGAGTTTGGGAAGACCTGGCCTCTTGATAAGCCACAGGTGAAATACCTGTACCTGAATGGTGCAGGTAGCTAATCTCATCAGATTTATATAGATTCTGACTAGTTTTAATTCAGAGCATTTACTTTATCAGACCTATGTCTTATATACCCAAGGATGCGCTTTCTTAGAAACCATAGATTTCATGTATTGATATATCTCATAACTAAGAATCATGATTTTGATATATTTAGAAATTATTTAAAATATGCTAACAGTTCTGAATTCTGCTGTACTATTTCATAACACTGGTTTACAAATAGTTTTTATTTTATTGAAGGAAGAAAAAAATAAACCACTTAAAAAGTTACTATTTTTGAAATTCATAGATCATCTATCAGGGATTTCTCAATAAATGTGAGCTCCCCAAGGATTTGGTCTTATCTTTCTTATCATCATATTCTCCACACCTCTCAGTAGTTCACGATGTACACTTAGGGACTAACTGTTATCAGCTCTGGATCCTGACCACACCAGCCATGTAGAATTGCTCCACATCTTTTGTAATCATTAAGACAGCAACCATAGGTAGGCAGAGAGATGACACTAATGAGACATATATAGGGACTTTTCAAAATATCTTTAAGGTAAAAAAAAAGAAGAAGAAGAAAAGAAAGATACTATACAAAGCAAGACAGAATTATTGCTTTACAATCAAGTGCCTAATATTATAAAGTCCTTGTGTGTCAATAGTCCTTTCACATCATTGATTTTTCTTGAAGTAGGGAGACTAATTACTGCCTTATAGAAAATTAGAGAATACCAAAATTAAGCAATTCAACTAAATTCAATAACTTTTTAGTGACATGGCTGGGATCAGAAACCAGTCCTTGACTTTCGTTTCTATGCACGTTTTTGTCAAGAAGCACTTCCATTCACAGTGTGGCTGACTGATGCTCTTAATTGGTACAAAGGGCTCTCTCTCTCCAACTGCAGCTTGTTTGTTTTGCCTCTTACAGAACCTTTTTCTGAGTTCATCTATAAAATGTCATCTAAGGGGGAAAATTTGTTTTGGTTTTTTGGCAAATCCTGTAAGAGTCTCTTCTTATCTCCAGAACAAAAATTGGGCTGTTGAGAATAAGTACAAAATAAAATATAAACTTTGATGGAGAACTTAGTATGTGCCAGGTATAGTCTAGGCATATTACATGTACTATGGCCTTTTTAGCTTTCATAAGGACCAAGAAGTAGTTACTTTTCTTGGTCTCATTTAATCAAAAGGTAAAATAAGGCCAGAGAGAGCTAGGGATTGAATCCTAGATCTCGATTCTATATAGTAGTCCCCCTTATCTATAGTTGTAGTTAGCCTAAGGCCATGTAAAATCTAAAAATATTGAATGAAAAGTTCCAGAAATAAACAATTCATAAATTTTCAATTGCATGCCATTCTGAATGGAGTGATGAAATCTTATGTAGTCCTGCTCCATCCAGCCCAGTATATGAATCATTGCTCTCTCTGGTGGATCCCCACTGTAGACTCCACTTACCCTTAGTAACTAAACAGTTGTCTGGGTTATCCGATAAACTATTGTAACATCATAGTTTAAGTAATTCTTATTTTACTTAATAATTTCTCCAAAGCATAAGAACAGTGATGCTGGCAATTTGGATAAAACAGAGAGAAGGCATGTCTTCCTTTAAGTGAAAAGGGGAAAGTAATTAATAAGGAAATCTGAAAAATTTTACATGTTGAGGTAGCTAGGTAGATTTCTACAGTGATAATGGATTTCACATGTGAAATTGTGAAGAAAATAAATAATGCATAATGTATAGAGTTTGGTACTATATGTAATTTTAGACATCTACTTGGGGTCCTGGAACATGTGCTGTGCTCTTGAACATAGCTTTAACTTGCCTTTCTATCTCTAGCAGTTAGCGTAATCTTATTCTGTTTTTATTTTTATCCCTGTCTTTATCCCTAGAGAAAAACTTCTTCAAGTCCTTTGAGACCATTCTTTTAATAAATTCTTCCCTCATTTGTTCAATAAACATTTCTAAGAATGTGACATTCTCTTGGGTAGATTCTGGAGAATAAGAATTGGACATTGCCCTGTCCTTTAAAAGGCATATAATCTGGAAGCTAAGATGGACAAATAATGTTGATATGGGATGATATTATGCTGTGATACTCAGGAAGCACCCAGGAGAAACATGAAGCCAGAGTAAGGTAAGAAGAAGAAGTTAAGATTCAGAATGTGGTAGCATCTGAGAGGGCCTTAGAGGAAATATCATAGATTTTTGGGTGAAGAAGGTGATAAAGCCAATTCAAGCACAGGAGGAAATTCTGAAAAAGAAAAAAAAAAGAATTATACATTTAGAGAACTGCAATAATTCAGTAGAACATAGGTCAAGAATGGTAAGCCAAAACAAGTCTCATTGACCTTGATAGGCATATTAAAGGGCATATTTCTACCTTGTTTGTGGTAGAAAGTTAATAGAGAGATTTAAAAAAAGGAAGAAAAAATAAAATAGAATTTTTTTTTTTTTGAGACAGAGTCTCAAACTATTGCTCTAGGTAGAGTGTCACAGCATCATAAATCACAGCAACTTCCAACTTGGGCTCAAGTGATCCTCTTGCCTCAATTATTCTATTTTTTTTTATTAAATCATAGCTGTGTACATTAATGCAATCATGAGGTACAATGTGCTGGTTTCATATACAATCTGAAATATTTTCATCAAACTGGTTAACATATTCATGGCATTTTCTTAGTTATTGTGTTAAGACCTTTATATTCTGCATTCAGTAAGTTTCACCTATACCCCTCTAAGATGCATGGTAGGTGTGGTCCCACCACTTGCCCTCTCTCCACCCATTCTCCCCCCTCCCCTCCCTTCCCTTGCCCCTTTCCTCATACTCTTGTGCTATAACTGGGTTATAGCCTTCATATGAAAGCTATAAATTCTATTTTTTAGTAGAGACAAGGTCTCACTTTTGCTCAGGCTCAGTCTCAAATTCATGAGCTCAAGCAATCACCCACTTCAGCCTCCCAGATTGTTAGGATTATAGGTGTGAACCACTGTGCCTGGCCACAATAGAATTTTGTAAATGACTCTCTATCAGAAGAGAATAGAATTAGAGAGATGATATCCAGATAGAACATGTTTGCAGTAACACAAACATGAAATAAGGATGGACTAGCCTAAAGCAATGGTGTAGGTAGGAATGGTGACAAAGAAGTGCATTTGGAAAATATTAAAAAGGGAGAATCAATATGACTTAGTGAAGGAGTAGTTGTAGTAGACAAGGTGTAGTATCTTCGTTGGGCATGTCCCAGTCATTGACATGGGATAGAGAACAGGAGAACATACAGGTGGCAAGAGACAGATGAGAAGCACAGTTGTTTATATATTGTTGGGTTTGAGGTTCCAAAGTAGAGTCCTATGACAGAGTAAATTTCTGCAGCAGAGACAACAGCTCTAAAATTAAAAAAATAAATAAATAAAAATAAAATAGAAAAGAATAAAAGAAAAAAAATGAAGGCCGATGAGTGAACTTGCCCACTACTGAGGATCTGCAGGGCAAGCGAGGGGAAGTGATAGAGGGCTCCATGCACAGGCCACAAAGGAGGAAAGTCACATCATTCAGGACATTAGGTAATGAAGTTGGGAATAAATTGAATAAATGAGAGTGTTTAAGGAACTGAGGTCTCTGAGGAAAAACCATTTGTACCTGAGAGTGAAGCACTTGGAAGAAGAGGCTTTGTCTAAAGACTAGTACTTTGAGATTTAAGATTTTCAGAATTGTGGAAGTGATGGAAACTTTTCTAGTGGAGAAAGTTTATAACATTATCAAATACACCTCTACTGACTCACTCTCCAGTAGTTGACAAGAGGTTGAGTGCTTTTTGGCACATGAAATCCATGTGGTTATCTTTGTTTTCTACAAGGTTATTCTAAAAGTGGCATCTGTGATCACTTGACATGCACAATTTTTGTTACTTCCAGCTATTTGGTATAGAACAATTTAATAATCACCTTCTCTAGAAGTACTGAGCAGGATAAAATCCATCTATGAAATATGTTAATCAATAATGTAATTTGTTCTTCCATTTATCATATGGAAAGTAGAGTAAGGTATATCCCTTCCCAGATGTATTAGAGATTTTTATCTGTCTCATTTTTCTTTTCTTGAAGGGCCTTCTGACATATACTTTAAAGATATCAGCCCTCAGCTGGATTGCAGGCTGTTGAAAGTTTGGCTCTTCTATTCCCAAAGACAAATCATGTGGAAGACATGTACATCTCCTGAGACTGCTCTATGGAGACTTAGAATGTGAGAGGTTTGCCTCTCAAACAGTTGCTAAAAGGCAAACATTTGAGATACCCAAGAATTTTAAATACAAAGAAATTTTCTCTGAGACACCATACTTGGATGAATATCAACTCATTGAAAACTCATATATATTAATTGCAATTTCCTTTGAGAAGAAATTCAAGGAAAATATTGCTTATGAAAGTGAAGATAAATTATGAAATCAGAAATCAAGCTGTACCACAGGAAATATGAAACCAATTCTTGGCTGCATTTCACTCAGAAATTTTTTGAAAAATTAAACCAATCATATTTCAGTAAGTAACCATTTCAACCAACAGAAAACCAACACCATTTGCTATTCAAAAGAGAGAACATGTGCAATATAACTTAAATATTTTTTTGACAAAAAGAAGGAGACTGGGGAGAGAGGACTTCAGGCATCTCTACCAGGCAGGATCTGTCCAGAAACTTCCCTTTGGGGACACAGGGAGACAGCATGAGGCTTCCTGGACACCCTGAGGAAGTTTAAAGCGGCGGAGATTGGGCAAGTGGTTGTGTCTGTTCGTTTGGTCTGATCCTGTTGGCAGCTGTGGGTGGGGCAGCAGTGGGACTGCAGGCTGGAAGGGCCTTGCCTGTGAGCCATTTGGGATTCTTTTGGACTTGGCACTCGGTTGAACTGCCTTGGGAGAACTTGGGCAGGAGTGCAGGGGTTTTTGAGTGTTGTCTGGGGCCCCAGATTGGGCCACCAAGCCAGACGGAGCTGCCAGTGTTTGGTGGTGGGTTGTGTGGAGCCACTGTGGGAGAACTGCC
>CAUYON010116218.1:0-10202 GCA_963573935.1 Arctocebus calabarensis | reverse complement strand
TTGAATATTTTTGCATCAATATTCATTAGTGATATTGGTCTATAATTTTCTTTTCTTGTTGGGTCTTTTCCTGGTTTAGGGATCAAGGTGATGTTTGCTTCATAGAATGTGTTGGGTAGTATTCCTTCTTTTTCTATATTTGGAAAAGGTTGAGTAATATAGGTACTAGTTCCTCTTAAAGGTTTGCTAGAATTCTGATGTGAAGCCATCTGGTCCCAGGCTTTTCTTTTTAGGGAGATTTTGTATAGTTAATGCTATTTCAGAACTTGATATAGACCTGTTCAACATTTCCACTTCACCTGTAGTCCAGCTACTTGGGAGGTTGAGGCAAGAGAATCGCCTAAGCCCAAGAGCTGGAGGTTGCTGTGAGCTGTGACTCTACGGCACTCTACCCAGGGTGATAGAGTGAGACTCTGTCTCTACAGAAAAAGAAAAAAATTTCCACTTCATTCTAGCTAAGTCTTGGAAGGTGGCGTGCTTCCAAGTATTGGTCGATTTCCTTCAGATTTTCTTATTTCTGATAATAAAGTTTCTTATAATATTTATTAAGGATTTTCTTAATTTCTGAGGAGTCTGTTGTTATTCTGTCTTTACCATTTCTGACTGATGAAATTAGAGATTTTCCTCTTTTTTCCTGGTTAGGTTAGACAAGGTTTTATCTATTTTATTGACCTTTTCAAAAAACCAACTTTTTGATTTATTGATCTGTTGTATAATCCTTTTGTTTTTAATTTCATTTAATTCTGCTCTAATTTTGGTTGTTTCTTTTCTTCTGCTGGGTTTGGAATTGGAATGTTCTTCCTTTTCCAGTTGCTTGAGATGTCCCATTAAGTTGTTAACTTCCTCTTTCCATTCTCTTGAGGAAGGCTTACAGTGCTATAAATTTCCCTCTTAGGACTGCCTTTGCAGTATCGCAGAGATTCTGGTAATTCGTGTCTCCAGTATTGTTTTTTTCCAAAAATTTGGTAATTTCCTTCTTAATCTCATCTATGATCCATCTATCATTCAGCATAAGGTTATTTAGCTTCCATGTTTTTGTATGAGTATGCAGATTCCTGTTGTCACTGAGTTCAACTTTTATTCCATGATGGTCTGAGAAGATGCAAGGAATAATTTCTATTCTTTTAAATTTGTTGAGGTTAGACTTGAGACCTAAGATGTGATCGATTTTGGAGTATGTTCTGTGGGCTGATGAGAAGAATGTATATTCAGTTTTGTTAGGGTGAAATTGTCTGTAAATGTTTGTTAAATCCAAATGTTGAATGGTTAAGTTAAGTACAAAATTTCTTTGGTTAGCTCCTTATTGGAGGATGTATCCAATACTGTTAAAGGAGTGTTAAAATTTCCAGCTACTATGAAGCTGGAGGAAATCAAGTTGCTCATGTCTGTTAGAGTTTCTCTTATAAATTGAGGCGCGTTCTGGTTTGGTGCATAAATATTAATAATTGAAATCTCATCATATTGAGTATTACCCTTAAGAAATATGAAGTGTCCATCTTTATCCTTCTTTACTTTTGTTGGTTTAAAGCCTATTGTGTCTGCAGATAAGATCGCAACACCTGCTTTTTTTCTGCTTTCTTTTTGCCTGAAATATAGATGACCGTCCTTTCACCCTGAGTCTATATTTATCTTTTAAGGTAAGATGAGATTCTTGTATGCAGTAGATATCTGGCCTGAGTTTTTGTATCCAGTCAGCCAACCAGTGCCTCTTAATAGGACAGTTTAACCCCTTCACATTAATCGAGAGTATCGATAAGCCTGGTAGTATTTTGGGTGTCAAATTTTTCGAAAGTCCAGTGGACATTTTGAACCTTTTCAGCACTGTGGAAATTGGGTTTTGGTCGAGAATTTCAGAGTGAGTTTACTTTGGTGGTAGAGCATTGTGCTGGTCATTGTGAAGGATGGGTCTGAGGATATCCTAAGGAGCTGGTTTGGTTATGGCAAATTTCTTCAACATGTGTATGTCATTAAAGCATTTAACTTCTCCATCATAAATGAAGCTCAGTTTAGCTGAATACAAGATACTGGGCTGAAAATTGTTTTGTTTTAGGAGATTTAAGATCAATGACCATCCTCTTCTGGCTTCATAAGTTTCAGCAGAAAGATCTGCAGTCATCCTAATATTCTTCACTTTGTAGGTTATGATTTTCTTACATCTGGCTGCTTCTAGGATTTTCTCTTTCATATTTACTTTGGCAAAGTTAATTACAATGTGTCTAAAAGTGGGTTGAGTCGTTATTTGGCTAGAGTTCTGAAACTGTCTGTTATCTGAATTTCAGTATCTCTTGCCATGCTTGGGAAGTTCTCCTCAATTAACTCTTGGAGTAGAGTAGCTGTGCCTTTAAGACCATCCTTCTCCTTCAGGGATTCCTGTGAGGCTAATGTTTGCTCTTTTGGTGTGGTCCCACAATTCTCTTAGGAAATGAGCTGTTTTTGCTTTCCACTTCTCTTCCTCTTTGAGCATTTGGTGGCATTCAAAAGTTTTGTCTTCAGCGTCAGAGATCCTTTCTTCTGCCTGCACCATTCTGTTATGGAAGGATTCAACTGTATTTCTCAGATCTTATAGGGCTGCAAGTTCTTGCTTCAATGTGTCAAAATCTTTGGTGATTTTGTCTTTGAATTCATTGAATTCTTGAGACAATTTTTGAATTGCTCCTTGAATTTGTAATTCCATCTTTACCTCCATTCTGTTAATCTTACTTGCAATCCAAATTCTGAATTCGATTTCTGACTTCTCAGCCATTTGTTTATGAATGGGATCTTCCATTGTATCTCCTTTGTTATTCCTTGGGGGGGGGGTTGATCTACTCTGATTATTCATGTTGCCAGAATTTTTCCACTGATTCCGCCTAATGATTATTTTTCACCATTTGGCTAGAGAAGCTGGCAAGGTGAAATTGAATTGAAGGCTCCTAGAGTTGTAATTAACCAGTCCTTTACCAAAGAACTATGATTGGTGATTGCAGCTTTTCCCTTAGAGCTTTACAAAGGTCTCATTCAGAGCTCCTACCTGAAACTTTTGGCACCTGTTTGGTGTGGTGAGGCTAGACGGCGCTGACCGGTATTCAGCTAGTCTCTACCCAATCCTAGTGAATCAGTGGCTTTGGGCTGAAATCTCAGCTGTGGAGATATATAATCAGCTAAGACATCTGGACAACTGGAAGGGGAGAATCCCTCACTCCCACAACAATACAACCAGGGTACAACCTTGGTGGGTTCCTGGGTGATTGGCCAAGAGATCCAAGCCAATTGTCCTGGTAGACACAAACACTGGGAGAGTTCAAAAGGACTTCAGCATCTAGGCAGTGGGGGTCCACTGGCAGCTCAATTTGACCCAGTGGGAGGGACCGTGGAGCTGCCACCACTGTCAGGGGCTGTGCTGCCACTGTTGGGAGTGGTGCTGCTGGTCTGGTGTAGTGCTGTGTGCAGGTCGCAGGAGCCAGCGGGGAGCTGGAGGGCATTGCCACTGGCAGCAAGGGTCACAGGAACCAGGTGGGGACCCACAGGGTGGAACTACTGACCCCCAGCCCAGACTCCAGGTACAGGGTGGAGTTGCCAGCCCCGGGGGCCTCAGGAGTTGCAGCAGCCTAGTGGGAGTCTCTGGCCACAAGCCATGGGTCACAGGGGCTGGGTGGGAGTTGCTGGCTATGGAGCCAAAGGGTGGAGTTGCTGGCCCCGTTCGAAGGGGCAGGGCGGGAGTCGCCTCCATGGCTGCCGTTTGCAGGAGCCCAGCAGGGAGCCAAGCCACCCACCATGGGCTGCCGAGCTGGTGAGCTGGTGGGCCATGGGCCCAGTTGGTCACTAGCGGGGGACCAAGCTATGTTCTTTCCAACTCGGTGCAAGTCTGTCCCCCCTTGTGACTGCCCACCTCTATTAAAGTTATAGTTTCAGTGCAACTGTCCCACAGCTCATGAGGTGCTCCACCCTAGCAAAAATCTGACAAACGCTCTGGATTTTGCAGCAGGTAGTCTTCCAGACTGCCAGGAGTAGGAGGAGGGGTGGATTGGGAGTTCAGGAAGGTAAGGAGAATGTTAGATCAACCTTTAGCCCAGGCAAGAGACTGCCTGGGCTTGCAGTGGCTTCTCTCTGTGGAGGGAGTCCCGGCCCTCAGTCGTTCTCTCCCTTTGGTGAAACAAAATGTCCTCTATTCTCCACTCGCCTCAAGCCACTCTCCTGGGGGTTGAGGGGGAGGGAAAGGATTCGCATCCTCTTTGGGATGGGATTTGTACCTGAAATTTATTTCCTTGGAGTCCCAGCTTGTCACAGCAGGGGTGATGCGAACTTAACAATCCTCTCTCTCAGCTCAGCTCCCAATCTTCTGCTTTTTGAGGGTTATTCCTGGCCATTCTTTCTAACTCTGGATGGGAGCCTCTGCTAAAAGCTGGCTTCAGGCGGCCATCTTGCCTCCTTCCCTCCCCCCTACCATCATCTCTTATGCCATAGTCTTTGTTTCTACATAACAATTTTTTATTTTATTTATTTATTTATTTTGAGACAGATTCTCACTTTTTGCCCTCAGTAGAGTGCTATGGCCTCATAGCTCACAGCAACCTTAAACTCTTGGGCTCAACCAATTCTTTTGCCTCAGCCTCCTGAGTAATTGGGACTTACAGGCACCTGCTACAATGCCTGGTTAATTTTTGGTTGCAGTTGTCATTGTTGTTCAGCAGGACTGGGCCAATTTCAAACTCACCTGTCTTGGTGTATGTGGCTAGTGCCCTAACCACTGAGCAATGGGTGCTGAGCCAAGAATTCTTTATTTTTTATTCATCTCTTGGTTGGCTCCATTTCTTCATCAAGTAGTTTGCTCAAGAAGGGTCAGGTAGTCCCCCATTTTTTCTGTACTGTCTGTCACCATATGTTAAATGACAACTTGGCTGGACATAAATTTTGGTGGGTCATGCTTTCTTTCCCCTGAACTTAGCGTTTCTTTCCTGTCTTCTGGAATCTTTTTAGACCAGTGTTTTTCTCCATGACTATTTTTTTTTTTTACCCGAGTCAGAACTGTAGTTTTCAAAGAATCTACCTGAGTTCTGTGCCTTTTCATTGACTGAACATGAGAGAATTTTTACCGAGAAGACCCCCCACAGCTATGGTGCTGTGATGTTAACGAGGGTATTTCAGAAGTCTTCATCATGTATCTCTGCTTTTCCTCCTAGAGATAATCGATGACCTTGCCAACCTAGTGGAGAATACAGATGAAAAACTTCGCACGGAAACCAGGCGCGTGACCATCGTGGACAGGAAGTCAGCCTCTTGTGGTAAGAGGACTTTGAGTTTCCCGTGTTTGGCTAATGACTGCAGGGGTTTGGTGGCCTCCTGATACAGGCAGTGCCATTTGATGAAGCATTGAAATTGCTAAAAGATATTTAAATCTTGTTAAAATAAAAACATTGTGTGCATTTCAGAGGGCATATGAAGAAGAAACCTTTCTGTATATTTACATGGCTTAACGATTTGGAAAACTGTATAACATTATGCAGGTTAGCAGGTTTGAAAGGCAATCTCATTTACTTCTGTGCCATTTTTTTTTTTTTAACTACAAGCTTAATCATTGATCCTTGAGAGGCAAAGCAGTTAAGAGCCCAGTTCTGAAGTCTGACTGAGTTCTGATTCTGTATTTGGTGATGTTTGTCAAGTCACTTGATGCTTCCTATGTAAAATGGGGATCCATATGCTAAGATAAGAATCACGGGAAGTACTTGCTGAAAATTCTGATTGTCGGGCCCTCCTCTAGCAACTCTGATTGAGTAGGTCTAGGATGGAGTTCAAGCGTGTCCATTATGTAATAAGTAAACTGGACAACTCTGATGCAGGCACTTGTCATTCAGAAATTCTGACACAGGTTTGTGTGGAGTTTGTAACTATTGGTGTGCGGGCCCCAAGGTAAGTGATATTAAGCGGTGGTAACAGCAGGAGAACACACAACCACAGTGTTTGTTACTTGGTGCTTCATTTCACAAAGCTGCACTAGGTTTATAGAGCTAAGATCTTTATTCAGACAGAATTATAACAGCAATAAATGGCTAGTGATCCAAGCACACACTTTAACTTTTATACCCTTTTAGTAGGAAAATGTAGATTTCCCTGATCTGCCCAGTTTTAGAACCTCTTTCAAGGTCCCTGGATATATGTATCCTGAGATATCGTACAATCAATGCTTGTATTTGCTGATTAAAAGAGAATCTAGAACAACAATGTGAGAGAAGTTGGGCAGATATAGACACAAGAAGCTCAGAGGAAGTGGAACCCTTCAGACCTACTTATGACCCTTTGACCTTTTATTAACACCCATCCTGCCCTCCCCAGCCCATCGTCAGATGTCAACCCACGCCA
Source organism: Arctocebus calabarensis (assembly GCA_963573935.1). Classification (NCBI taxonomy): domain Eukaryota; kingdom Metazoa; phylum Chordata; class Mammalia; order Primates; family Lorisidae; genus Arctocebus; species Arctocebus calabarensis. The sequence goes on along the minus strand of CAUYON010116218.1, from coordinate 3,866 downwards.
CACATCTCCTCAATTTTGTTTTACCAGTCTTTTCATGTGACTTTTGTGCATGAGGGCTTTGTTGTCAATGGTAGATCTTAAAACTTTTTTTTGTTTATTTGGAGACAGAGTCTTACTTTTTCACCCAAGCTAGAGTGCCATGACCTCAGCCGAGGTCATAGGAACCTCAAACTCCGGGCTCAAGTGATCCTTTTGCTTTAGCCTCTCCAGGAGCTGGGATCAGAGGTGCACACTACCACATCTGGCTATTTTTTTCTATTCTTAGTAGTGAGAGAGTCTCACTCTTGCTGAGGCTAGCTCTGAACTCGTGAGCTCAAGTAATCCTCCTACCTTGACCTCCCAGAGTGGTAGGATTATGGGGTAAACCGCCATACCTGGCCTAGATCCTAAAACTTTGATGACTGGAGAGGTGATTTCACTCCCACCTCTCTCTCTGTTTTACTACATGAGCCTTAGTGTCTGTGCTGTAAGAAAGTGGATAAGCTGGGTGTCCAAATTCCATTGTATAAATTAAGTGACGTGGCTAGCTCTGCCCGCTTTCTCTGGCTTTCCACATTTATGTGAGAGGTGTCACAATGTGGCTAGAGTCCACTCTGGAGCCTATACGTGCATCCGAGTTCCACCACTCACCAGTTGTCTGACTTTGGAGAAGTCTCAACTCCCCTTTGCCTTGGTTTTTCCATCTTTGAACTGGGAATAATTGTATAGACCTAGGAAGATTGTTTTGTTGTGAAGAATACATGATTGATGAACGAGATGTATATATCTCACTTAGAACAGCCTGTGGTACATTGAATGCAGTGAGCAAGCATTAGCATTGTCATTATGTATAAACTAGGAAGAGCCTTCACAATTAAGTGACAACTTTCCTGAGGTCTTTTTTATTTTACAATGTCACGTAGCGTTTAGTATTTTTACCCCTAAATATCCATAGTATCTTTGAAGCTGGACTCTTAAGTGTTTAATTTTTTGAAAGTAGAAGAAATTCACAGATATCTAGCATTACTAAAATACATATTTTAAAATAAGTTGCTATAAAATTATCACATGCCCCATTTATATTTTTTAAGAGAAATGGCTTTATTTTATTTATTTCTTTTTTGTATTTGAGATTTGCTTTCTATATTATTACAGGGGTACCGATATTTAGGCCCATTTATATTTAATTACATGTGTGTATATATAATTTGTAAAAGATTTATATGTAATGATTCTGAAGGGAGAAGGACAGCAAACAGCCAGCAGTATTAGATACCGAAAAAAGAATTGTCTTTATTCTGTTAATAAAAATATTTTAGAATTGTTTCTCTTATCCCTTCAATTTATTTCTAATATTTATTTAACAGTTCCATAGTATTATAGGTCAACAACCAAATAACTATACTCATGTAATTTGTATAATTTCTAATGCCCAATATCTTTAAGGGAACGTTTTCTACATTTTTATTTTATAAAGGGAATTTGCAGTTACATAGGCATTGGTTGACAGACAGTGCTGGTTTTGCATGCTGAGGAAGGTTGAGCATGTGATTTCTAAAGCTGTAGAAAGGTCAGACTTGTATGTATTTAAGACGTTCAGTGATTTCCTTCTACATCTTTAACTTATTAAAATTAAACCTATAGGCCAGACATGTGGCTCACCCCTGTAATCCTAGCACTCTGGGAGGCCGAGGTGGGAAGGATCACTTGAGCTCAGGAATTTGAGACCAGCCTGAGCAAGAACAAGAAGACAAGACACAGTCTCTACTAAAAATAGAAAAAGCTAGCTGGGCATGGTGGCACGAGCCTTTGTCTCAGCTCCTCAGGAGGCTGAGGGGAGGATCAGTTGAACTGGAGAGTTTGAGGTTGCCGTGAGCTATGACACAGGGTAATAGAGTGAGACTCTGTCTCCAAAAAAAAAAAAAAGTAGGATCATATCATGTTTACTCTTTGTATCTGGCTTGTTTTCCTTAATGTCTTGCAGGTTTATTCATGTCATAGCCTGTATCAGAATTATATTCTTTTTTTGAGGCTGAATAATATTCTACTGTTTGTAAACATATACCATGTTTCATACATCTACTTCTGTCAGTGAGCTGGAGTTCTTTCCACCATTTGGCTGTTGTGAATAATGCCATTATAATCATTGAAGTACAAACGTCTATTTAAGTCCTGCCTTTTTTGTGTATATACCCGGAAGTGGAATTGCTGGATAAAATGGGAATTAGATGTTTGAATTTTTAAGTAACCATGATACTAGTTTAGCATTTTGTTTTGCTTCTAACTTCTAAACTCTAAGGTACTTCCCAGTATTTTCGTTTACATTTTTTTTTTTTTAATCTGACAAAGCCTATTTGCAGACAAGGGGACTTTTTGTAGAAGTTGGGGACTTTTGTAGACCTAGAGGGGCAAGCTAGGGTGATGGGAATTAAGGCCCTTTGCCTTCCCAATTAGGAAGTGTAATAGGAGACCCTTCTGACATTTAACTGGGACCTCAAAGAGCTACACCTTCATAGTAAAGCAAACCAGAACTAAACTTGCCCTTGGGGATTATAGTGGCCTTGGCTCCAAGCAGTATAGGAGAAGAAAAAGAAAGGGGGAAAAAATACAGTTTGTGGAAAGTTGTCATCACAGAAAGGCCCTCATGTGAATTTGCACTCTGGACATACATACTCAGGGTGAGCCAGGAACCATCAAACCTTGAATTTGGTTTGCACCTGTTACAGCTTCAGGGGCCTGGCAAAAACAAAGGAAATGCCTTTCACAAGGAAAATGTATGTATCCCAGGTCTCTAGGAATCAGGCAAAAATAAATTTCTAAGGGCAACGACCAGCACACAAAGGTAACTTAGCATACGTGGGACCAGCGCAAGAGGAGCAAGGAACAGCCGACCACAGTCAACCACCAATCAGCACCAACTTGCAGTATTAGCATTTTCAGGCATGGATTATAAATTTCATTATGTTTTTTAAAGAAACAAATGACAAACTTGAAACCATCTTGTGAGAAGAGGATACTATAAAAGATAACATGGAGAATTTAATAAGGAAACAAATAGAACTTCTAAAATAGAAATAACAAATAACTGAAACTCAAAGCTTAATGGCTACAGGGGGCACCAGTGGAAGAGAGACTCAAAAATGGGGACAGATCAGGAAGAAGTAAGCCAGAGTCCCTTGCTATAAATGTCAGCATTTTGAAGAGGATATCCAAATGCCATGGAGTTAAATTGCAGTCTTAATAAGAAAGGTATTTGAGGGACAGAGAGCTAGTCCAAGAGCCTCAGGACATAGCAGAACGTTGATCACCTGCTCTTCTCTCCTGCAAGGCTGAATTGATCATTTTGTGTGTAAATACATACACAAACATAATGAAACTGCAAGCAAGGTGTGTTTTAACTGCTGTGGGCTAGAGTGGGAATTAAGCAGCTCATTCAAGTGTAACTCGATTACTGTTCCCATGGCACTCCATTACTGTTTATCCAGGAGGACCCGAGAGAGGTGTGGAAGGCAGCCGGGACATCATCAGTGTACACAAAAGAGTGCAAAAATAGGTTGTGAACCATGAAATGGCTTTTGGTTTCGCTACCCTCAGCATATCTTCTTCGATGAGCTGATGTATCAGCCATAAATGCTCGAGCAATAGGGCGTTTCTAGTTATAAATACAGGCCAAACTGCAGTGGGGTCACACAGTTGAAAAGCCTGAGGATGAATCTGTTCAGTTCTTTTGTTGTTGTTGTTGTTGTTTGTTGGGGATTCATTGAGGGTACAAGAAACCATGTTACACTGGTTGCATTTGTTGGGTAAAGTCCCTCTTACAATCGTGTTTTGCCCCCAAAAGGTGTGGCACACACCAAGACCCCACCCCCCTCGCTCCTTCCCTCTCT
>CAUYON010116217.1:0-12632 GCA_963573935.1 Arctocebus calabarensis | reverse complement strand
AGGCCTCAATTCCATGAATGGCCTGTATCCATTCATTGATACATTCATTCACCTTGCCCCTGGCGGAAGGGACTGTATTCATTCGTTTCCTGGCCAAGGAACCCATACACCTATATATACCCTGAGACTAAAGGCCTAAAGGAGGAGATGGGAAAGACCGGGAGAGAAACAGAGAGAGCTTCTCTTTCCCCACTAGAATTTTCTTCCTCTAACAGAGGCCTTAATGTTTTCTGTATTCTTTTCTTTCTTTTCTGTGAATAAATTCTGTCTTACAAAAATAAAAAAAAATACAAAATAAAGAAGCCAAAAGGCAAAATGTCATCATATGTGTTCTTTGTGCAAACTTGTTGAGAGGAGCACAAGAAGCACCCGGATGCTTCAGTCAACTTCTCAGAGTTCTCTAAGAAGTGCTCAGAAAGGTGGAAGACCATGTCTGCTGACGAGAAAGGACAATTTGAAGATATGGCAAAGGCAGACAAGGCCGCTAATGAAAATCTATATTCCTTCTAAAGGGGAAACCAAAAAGGCATTCAAGGGTCCCAGTGCACTCAAGAGGCCTCCTTTGGCCTTTTTTTGTGTTCTGAGTATCGCCCCCAAATCAAAGGAGAACATCCTGGCCTACCCACTGGTGAGGTTGCAAAGAAGATAGGAGAGATGTGGAATAACATTGCTGCGGATGACAAGCAGCCTGATGAAAAGAAGGCTGCAAAGCTGAAAGAAAAATACAAAAAGAATATTGGTGCAGACTGAACAACAGGAAAGCCTGACACAGCATAAAAGGGAGTCGTCAAGGCTGACAAGGCAAAAAAGAAGGAAGATGAGGAAGATGATGATGATGAATAACTTGGTTCTAGTGCAGTTTTTCTTATCTATAAAGGATTTTTTAAAGAAAAAGATTGAAATGTAAGATTTGTTTTTCAACCGTACAGTATCTTTTGTATAGTTAACACACTACCAAATGTGTCTTTAGATAGCCCTGTCCTGGTGGTATTTTCAATAGCCACTAACCTTGCCTGGTACAGTTTGGGGATTTTAAATTGGCATGGAAATTTGAAGCAGGGTCTTATTAGCTCACAGCACAAATTAGTTATATATGGAGATGGTAGTATTTTCATCTTCAGTTGTCTCTAATGCAGCTTGTAAGAAATGTTGTTCTATTAATGGAATACCACTCTGTAACTGCAAAAACAAAGTTGCAGCTCTTTTGTTGACATTCTGAATGCTTCTAAGTAAATATATTTTTTTTATTAAAAAAAAATTTAAAAATTTGTATGGGCTCAATACCTGCAGCACACTGGTTATGGCACCAGCCACATATACCAAGACTGGTGGGTTTGAACCTGGCCCGGGCCGGGTAAACAACAATGACAACTGCAACAACAACAATAATAATAACAGCCTGGTATTGGGGCAGGCGCCTGTAGTCCCAGCTACTTGGGAGGCTGAGGCAAGAAAATCACTTCAGCCCAAGAGTTGAAGGTTGCTGTGAGCTGTGATGCCACAGCACTCTACCCAGGGTGACAAAATGAGACTGTCTCAAAAAAAAAAAAAAATTGGATGGGCATGGTGGCAAAGGCTTATAAAGTCTCAAGTTTATAAGGTTAGAAGCAAGAGGACTGCTTGAGCTTCAGATTTTGAGGTTGCAGTGAGCTGTGTGATCACACCACTGTACTCCAGCTTGGGCAATGGAGCGAGACCTTGTCTCAAAAAAAAAAAAGTTAATCTGTCTGACTCATTTTAAGACCTAATACAACCTGTTGTTATCAAAACTAGATGAGGACAGCAAAAGAAAACCATAAGCCAATCCAATGTAGGTATGTACATAAAAATCTGAAATTAAATACCCACGTTGGAGCTCAGAAAACAGTATCTCAAAATGCAGGCCTCAGCAGCAAGTTTTTCCCTGACCACCTCCTGCCCTCCTGCCTTCTCAGTCCAATTCTTCGGAGGTTCATCACAGAAATTAGAATCCCTCTTCCCCAAAGTGGATCATACAAAGCAGAACTGCCTTTCCTCCCAAACCAACCATAAAACCTAAAAATATTACTCTAACTTTCCCTTTTCCCTGTGTAAAAACTAGCCATAAAGAAATTATTTTACCTACCTGGTTTGAAACCATGCTCTGAGGCCAAGAAAAATCTATTCTAAACAGACAGGCCTTGCTAGATTTCCCCAATTAGTCTATTATCATCGGATCATACAATTTTTTTTTAACTAATCATATTTCTACATAGCTGTGCATACTTTGTTAAATGTAAGCACAAAAAGGACAATTTTACCTATCACTTTGGGACTTCATTCTGAAAGCTTCCATGTATACACGTTAAATAAATTTGTATGCTTTTTTTTCTAATTAATCTGCCTATTGCAAGATATTTTTTCAGCAAAACTTCAGAGTTCCCTTTGGTTCCTCAAAACAGCACAGTGCATCCAGCAATGTACTGAAAAATAATACATGAGTCATTACGAAAGTTTTGGGATACACAAAAATCAAGAAATGTAAAATCCATGTGGATGGAAACAACTGAAGCCTTCCCAGCAACATTGATGAGCCAGCAAGTTGAAACTTGCACAGATTAAGCAGAAGGGATGCTGTCAAATGTTTCTTTGAGTGAAATAATGGAGCCAAACACACTGACTGAAAACTTTCTTGTAGTGACCCATCTACATACCAGGATTGTAAAGATGGCTCACTGTCAGAAAATCTACTACTGCCATTTTCCCCCCATAGAATAACGGAGAAAAGCCATGTGGTCTTCTCAAAGATTGATACTCAAAATACTTAGTAAAACAGTCATTTCTGGTTTTAAGAACAATACAATGGCTTAAAAATACAAAAAGAACAAATTGCTTTTTTTTTTTTGACACAATCTCACTTTGTCATCCTTGGTAAAGTGCTGTGGCGTCTTCAATTTCAAACTCTTGGGTTCAAGTGATCTCCTTGCCTCAGCCTCCTATGTAGCTGGGACTACAGGTACCCACCACAATGCCCAGCTATTTTTTAGAGATGGGATCGTGCTCTGGCTCAGGCTGGTCTCAAACCTGTGAGCTCAGGCAATCTACCCACCTGGACCTCCTATAAGTGCTGGCATTATAGAAGTGAGCCACCACGCCCAGCCTGACCAAATTGCTTTTAATTAAAAAAACAAATCTAGGCTTGGTGCCTGTGGCTCAACGGGCTAAGGCGCCAGCCACAGTACACCTGAGCTGGCGGGTTTGAATCCAGCCTGGGCCCGCCAAACAACAATGACGGCTGCAACCAAAAAATGGCCTGGCGTTGTGGCGGGCGCCTGTAGTTCCAGCTACGTGGGAGGCAGAGGCAGGAGACTCGCTTGAGTCCAGGAATTGGAGGTTGCTATGAGCTGTGATGCCACGACACTCTCTCCAGGGTGACAGCTTGAGGCTCTGTCTCAAAAAAAAAAAAAAAATCTATCATAAACCTGCAGAAGCAACCAAAACAACTTATGGAAGAAATAAATACCCTGTGTCTAGTGTTCATTGTTGCACTGGGTTCTTGGAAAAATCAGAAATAGTTATGTTACTGGAAAAAGAGGGTCTGGCTACTTGTCATTGTCAGCCAATATGCAAAGATGGGGATAGGTCCACAAATTTTGTCAGAAGCCATGGATTCTAGAGAACAGTGAGTAGCTTCTCCAAGATTGTTCCATTCTTCCATTTCCAGAATCACCGTTTTATACATAAACATTACTTTAAATAATCAGAACAACTCAATGACAATCTATTACAACATTTCCGATTCAAAAGTTAATTTTCTAAAGCAATCCTCCTAAAGCAAAGACCATATTAACCCTTATTTTAAACAATAATCAGACTAACTCAATGTTACCTACAAAATCAGTGGTTATCTGTCAAATATTTAGAATATGAAGTTTCAGAGAAGTGATCAGATAGATTAACAATCAAAAATTACATTATCCTAACATATAATAATACTCCATTAAGAAAACAAAATACAGGAACAATAAAAATAGCTAGGAAAAAGTCTAAAAAAGTGTTAATAAAATTATTAACAAAGTTTATCCTTTGGAAAAAGGGGAGCTTTATTTCTAATAAAGGGTAGCAACCTGCTGAATGGCCAATTCCAACAAATTGGGAAGCCAAGCCCCAGCTCCAGAAAGCCAGGCACACCTGCTTCAGAGAACAAAAGATAATAGGACTCCATACTGAGGCTAGGTCAAATATATATATTTTACAAGCTATATGAAGACTCCTGAATATTTATGAAGGGAAATCGTAGGCAGGTAATTGTGCTGTTTCTTTCATATCCGGTCTTGGCCGGGAACTCAGACGTCAGGGGTTTCTGGGGCGCCCTTGGCAGGGAGGGGGCCATCCGGTTAGCAGAGGGCTTAGGATTTCAGTGCACAAAATGCCAAAAAAATCGCAACGCTTCCCTTGAAGAACAGGGGAGACTAAATAATGGAGAAATAACTATATTGCTGGATAAGAATTCTCAACATTGTACTACTATTATACCTGGGCAGATTAACCTACAAAACTGTGGAATCTCAAACAACACCCAGGAAATCTTTGCCATTTGGAAACACAGAAATCGGCCCTAGGGTTTAATATTCTTCACAATGAGAAGACATTTCGCGAAGGTTCCAGAGAGCGAAACACAGCCACTGCGCCCACAATCGACAGGGAGGCTCTCGCGACGGAAGCTCTAGCGACCGGAAGAGCCGTCTCCCCTACTACGCCCATTTACGGCGTAGCCGGGCCTTTCCGGTCGGCCGAGGCGCGCATGCGCGGGCGGCCCACCCGCCGGCCCTTCCCGGCGCTGCCCCCGGTCGGGGCCGGCTCCGCGGCGCTAGCCGCCGGAGGCCCTCAGCACCCTCGGCCGGGCTCCTAAGCCCGGCCTAAAAAAGGTTGTTTCTCTGCAGTTTCCAGTAAGTGATCGTACTAGCCAAGGTCATGGCTAGAAAAGAATGAGAACAAACTGTTAGAGGTCCCGCCTCCATTTTCTCCCCACCTTACTCTTCCTCAAGTCCTTGTTTCTTCCTCGCCGGCCCCTTGTCACTCCCTGGACTGTCCCCCACCCCGCTAAGGAGGCCGCTTCTGGGCTCTTAGTTCCCTCGGAAACTGTGTCTTTTTTATCAAGCGCTCATCTGTAGCGCTGTCGACTTCTCTGGACGGTGCGTTCTTGGTTGGGCGGCCGAGCCCCTCTTCCCGCTGCTGGGCCGGCCCCGGCCACGGCCACGGCCACGGCCACCGCGCCTGACCCTGCCCCCGGGGGGAGGGGGCGCCCTCCGTTCTCCGGTCAGTCTCACCGCCTGACGGGAATCCGTCTAGGCGCCCTGCCTGCCTCATCACCCCTTCCCTTCCCTTATTAAAAATGACAATTAAAAGAGTGCCTAAGGAACAAGGATTGACCTAAGCCTTTGACACGCATTTTATTTAATCTTCACGACAGTCTTTAGGTAGACATACATGAGAAAATGGAGGCGCAGAGATGTTACTTTGTCAAAGTAATACAGCTTGGTTGTGGTAGAGTTGAAATGTGAATCTATTGTGTACTTGGCTATACAGTTGTCACTGTTACCACCCCTTTCTTGTCCCAAATACTTGGGCATCTCCTCTTGGCTTATCCTGGGGAATTATGTTTTTCCAAATGCTGTCTAGAATGTTTATAGAAGTTTGGCTTCTGCCTGAGAACCCTCTTCTTAGAGCTTTTCTCACACAGACCCTTGAGTGTTCAGTTTTATCAAGTATCTAAGCTCTGAGCTCAGTAATATTTTGGACCGTCAAAATGTGCTTCGTTTCCTTCAAAACACATCCCTTGCCGGGTCCTCCTGACCAGCCCTCTTCACCTACCTCAATGTGACCCTCGTTATCATCACATTACAGCAAACATTTGATAGCTAGCTGTGTAAGATAGTTGAGATTTCTAAGAACGCTGACGTTTAGTGGCTGACCTGAAGAAGAAACAAGACATTTATTCGTAAAAAGACTACATAAAATAGTAGATAAATGCCATCTCAGTTGCATAGAAAACTCATTCTACCAGAGTAACTTTGGACAGGTCAGCACTAGACTTATTTTCTCAACTGTAAAATGTTAAGATTAGTCTCAATCGCTAAAAGATTGTCAATCTAAATTAAATGATCACTCTCCTGAGGGGCCGGGGGGACTATAGTAATGTCTTTAATATGGAGACAAGGATTAAATTGAAGTATTCACTGGACATATTTTTCTCCTTTTGAGTATCTATTGAAAGTACCTTGCTTCAGAAATAAAAATGACATCTGTACAACATTTTACACTCAATTTTTTTTTTTGAGACAGAACCTCAAGCTGTCACCCTGGATGGAGTGCTGTGGCATCACAGCTCACAGCAACCTCCAATTCCTGGGCTCAAGTGAGTCTCCTGCCTCTGCCTCCCAAGTAGCTGGGACTACAGGCGCCCACCACAATGCCCAGTCATTTTTTGGTTGCAGCCGTCATTGTTGTTTGGCGGGCCTGGGCTGGATTTGAACCGGCTTAACATACGCTCAGATGTACGTGGCTGGCGCCTTAGCCCATTGAGCCAAAGGGGCCGAGCCTTTTACACTCAATTTTAGTAGATGAAAGACTCTTCTCCAAACTTAACATATTGGAAACCTCTGTTGTAGGGAGATAGTATAAACTATAACCCAAAGGCAGAACTGAGCCAGATGTGGAGGGGCTTTATCTTATAGGCAGTGTAGAGCTATTGTAGTTCTAAACAGATAAATCTATTAGCAGTAAGAACATTGAATTAATGTGGTAAAAGGCAATGAAAGGTGTCAGGTAGTATACTTTAGATAGGAGACTGTGCCACCAAATATTGGGAATGAGGGGAAATCATGAGAAATATTGGCAAGGACATATCAAAAAGACTTGGTATCTGAATGGATATTAAGTTGAAAGACCTGAAGAAATCAGTGATAACCAGGTTTGAAGTGAAGTTATGCCCTAACTCTTACTTTGTCCTCAGTGTTTTATTGTTCTGGGTAATTCCTGTAATTCCTGTAACATACATGGCTCTAGGAGGGGATATCACTACTGACCCAATAGACATTAAATCATTTGATAACTTGAGAGAAATGAGCACAATCAAAACTCACTACCAAGGGAAACAGATAAGCTGAATAACTCCATAACTGTTAAAGAAATGGAATTTGCGTTTAAAAAGAACCAGAAAAGAAAAACTTCACATCCAGATAATTTCACCAGCTAACATTTATGGACAAAATATGTAATACCAGTTCTATACAAGCTCTTCCAGAAGATAGAAAAGGAAGGAAAACTTCTTAACTCATTTTATGAAGCTAGCATTATCCTGATACCAAAACTAGATAAAGACAGTACAAAAACAAGACTACAAATTAAAACTATGAGCAAATATGCAAACATCCTCAAGAAATATTAGCAAGTGAATCCAGCAATGTGTTAAATGATACACTATGACCAAGAGTCATTTATCTCAGGAATTCAAGGCTGGTTTAGTATTTGAAAATAAATCAGTGTAATCCACCATATTAACAAACCAAGAAAAATAAAATCATCCTATTAATACATTTGAAAAAGCACTTGACAAAATTCAGCATATATTCATGGTTTTTAAAGTTCAGCAAACTAGTAATAGGAACTTAATAAAAGGCATCTATAATATTTATAGCTATTATCACACTTAATGGTAAGAGACTACTCCTATTCAGTATTTTACTGGAAGTCCTAGCAATTACAGTAAGGTAAGAAAAAAGGGAAAAGGCATTTGATGGGAAAAGAAATAGTTCTCCATATTTTCAGATGACAATTGTCTATTACATGTATAGTAAATCTCAGATCTATGAATAAAGCTCTTACTGCTAACAAGTGTGTTTAACAGTTTGCAGAACATAAGGTTAACATAAATCAATCATATTTCTACACTAGCAATGAATGATTATAAACTGTCCTGCTCCCTTCCTCCACAAATGGAACACTTAGGTATAAAGCTAACAAAATTTGTGCAGCATTTGTATGCTACAAAATTCTGATGAAGAATACTCATGAAAGATTCATACTGTGTTCATGAATTGGAAGATTCAGAATCATTTTGTCTATGAATTTAAAGTGATTATAATACAATCAGAATACTAGCAGGATTTTTGTAGGTATGGATTAGTTCATTTATAAGGAAAGATAAACGAAGTTATTAAAACAATTTTGAAAATAAAGGGCAAAGTTAATGGATTCATATGACCTGATTTTAAAACCATAAAACTCAACATAGGAGAAAAGTTTCATGACCTTGAATTAGGGAAAGGGTCCTTAGATACAACACCACATATACCATGTATAAAGAAAAATAATTGATAAATTGAGTTTCATTAAAATTAAAATCTTTTGCTATGTGAAGGACCCTATAAAGGGAGTGGAAGACAAGCCATATTGGGAGAAAATGTTTGCAAATCACTTCTTTGGCAAAGGATTTATATCCAGAATATACAAAGAATTTTCAAAATCAGTAAATAGCAAATGAGTAAATAACAAATGGGGATATCACTATTGACCCAATAGACATGAGAAAGTGATTTGATCACTTGGGTGAAGTGGACTACAATCAAAACTACAAAAACTCACCCAAAAGAAACAGATAAGTTGAATAATTATGGAAATAGAATATACAGAAAGCAAGTAAGTACACAAAAATGTTAAACATCTTTATTCATCAGGGAAATGCAAACTAAAACCAGGAGGTAATATTACAGTTATTAGAATGGATATGACAAGGATATGAGAGAATCCAGAACATTCATCCATTAGTATAGCCACTGTGGAGAACAGTTGTGCAGTTTCTGAGCAAGTTAAGCATATACTTACTGAGTAGTCCCCACTTCTATGTGTTTATTCCAGGAAAATTAAATCTTCTCTTAACACAACAGTCTATAAATGTTTATAGCAGCATTATTCACAATTGCCCAAAACTTCCTAAATTAAGTCTGGTAAAATATTTGAAACTTAATCAGTGTAATCTACCATATTAACAGACTAAGCAAGAAAAAGCTATGTGAACTAAATATCCCTTAGTAAGTGAATGGATAAACATGGTATGGTATCTCTAAACAATGGACTAGGTCTTAAAATAAGGAACAAACATTGATATATTCAATAACTTGGATGACTCTGAAATGTGTTAAAGAAAAGAAGCCAATCTCAAATTGTACCTACTTATGATTCCATTTTTGTGACATTCTGGAAAGGTAAAACTGAAGGGATACTGATCAGATCAGTGATTGCTGATCTTTAGTGAATATGAGGAGAAAGTTTAGGCATGGGGGAATTCTTGGGATATAGGATTTGTTCTGTATCCTCTTAGTGTTGGTTAAAAGAATCTATGCATGAGTTAAAACCCATAGTACTGTACTCACAGACACATGCATTTTATTGTATATAAATTTAAAAGTAAATTTTACTTAAATTTTTTTTTTGAAGGCAGAGTCTTCCTCTATTGTCTTGGTTAGAGTGTAGTGGCATCATCATAGCTCACTGAAACCTTAAACTCCTGGGCTAATTGATTCTTCTACCTTAACCTCCTGAGTAACAGTTACTACAGTTATGTTCACCACTCCTGGTTAATTTTAATACATTTCTGTAGAGGCAGGGTCTCACTCTTGCTCAAGCTGGTCTTGAACTCCTAGCCTCAAGCAATCCTCCTGCCATGGCCTCCCAGAGTGCAAGTATTATAGGCATGAACTTCTGAGCCTGGCCTACTTAACATTTTTTTAAAGAAAAAATGTAGTCTAGAATCTCATTTTAAAAACTCACCCTTGAGCTCAATAATCCCTCTAAAACATTATGCTATTTTCAGCTTCCATGGTAAAATATACTTTATGTTTATTGTCGCTGTTTCTTTACTTCCCAATTCATCCATTTAAAAAAACTTACTTTAAAATATTAAGCAACATAATATATGCATGTGATTAATAGATCAAATGGTAAGTAAGAGTTTATAATGAAAAGCAACAGTCTCTATCCTACCTGCTTTCTCTGTAGTCTGGATCCACAGCCCCAGAGATGTTTAGTTTTTTTGTTTTTGTCTTTTGTTTTTTAAGTGATTTCTGCTACACCTCTAGATAATGCACTCATACTGTTCTTTATCAATTAATCAAATTTATGTATTATCTTCAGACTTTAGGCTATGCTAGATGAGTACTCAACTAACTTGTATCAGCCTCTACTATTCCTGGTAGGCACCTCCACAGTTTGATAGGTATAAAATGTTTTAAAACATTTATTGTTTACTTTATTATTTACTCTACAGCCTTAAACAATATATTTAAACGCATACTTCTCGTTCCAGCAAGCTTTATTGCTATCTCTTCACTTCTTAGGATATGATCACTCCTAATACTTTTAGCACTTCCTTCTTCCTTTTCTTCCCCTTCTCCACCTTTCATGTTCAGACAGCTGTATCTTTACATTAATAGCATTATAATTGGATAAGTTAACTTTCTATTCTGTAACTGTGTTTGCCTCTGTAAATTGAACTTGAAAGTTAATAACTTGAAAGGAACATTTATGTTATTGTGACTTTATACATGTTATTCACTGTAAGTACTAGTAATATGCTTAGATTTTATTTTTCTTAAGGTCCATAGTCATACTTCTCGCATTAATTCTTGACAAAATTTTTGTTAGAACTCACTCTTATTTGAGCCAGTTGCTTTTTAGTTCTTTTTAACAGCTTTATCCAAAGATTTTTTTTCCCTTTGAACTGGATTTTTTCACACTTTTGTACCCCTTACTTTCTGCTGCGTTTTCACGTTTTCTCTCATTTTGCTGGAGCATGTGGTCAAGTAAGTTCTCAGAAAGAGTATATGAGTGGTAAACTTTCTAAATCTTTGCATGACTTGATTTTACCTGCCTATTTCTTGATAGCTCAGCTAGATATGGAATTTTAGATGTGAAATAATTTACTTCCAAAATTGTGAAGTTCTTATTTCGGTATGTCCTACTTGGTCTTACTAATAAAAAGACTGATCTTAGTTTGAGTCTTTCTCTTTGTGACCATTTTCCCTTTGGAAGCATTGGAGAAACAGCTCTTTAAATTTCACCATGATGTACCTAGGTATACGTTGTTTTTATTTTTTTCTTTCCTCTCTTTTAGTGGTTAGTGGGTTCTTTCAATCTGAAGAGTTTTTTTCTGTTTAGCTTTAGGAAATTTTCCAATTTCTATTTGATTTTTGTTTCCTCCATTTCCTCTTCTTTCTGGAATTCTTAATTGTTTGAACGTTAGGCCCCTTGGATTTATTCTCTGAGGTCTTTTAAATCTAATTTTTCTAAACTGAATTTACCTTTTGTGCTGTCTTAACTTTTATTTCTAAGTAATATTTTTAAGTTTTACAAAGCATGCTCTTATTTTCTTAGAGTACTTCTTTATTTGGCACCCTCTTTTTGTTTTATGGGTGTAAATTATCTTCTAAACCTCTCCAAAGGAAGAGGTTATAATATTTTTTTAAAGTTGTATTTTGTTTTATCTGGTTTGTTTTTCTGTTTATCTTGAAGTTTCTTCAAATATTTTGGTACTGTTTGTCCATTCATATTGAAGAACAAGGGAATAAGAAAGATGACATATGATTTGGCATGAAATGAGTAAAAGGAAAAATTTTAAAAAACAAGAATTTTTAAAATTCTAGAAAGATGACATGACTTTTTATTCATGGAGGAAGCTTGTTAACTGGCAGGCTTCACTTTTAAGACTCTGCAAACTACTAGCTATGTGACCTTGGGCAAATTACTTAACCACTCTGTCTCATTTGAAAATAGCAAACATATATAATATAATTAATTTAAATAATTTAATATAATTAATAAAATGAGCCGGCAAGGAGCTAGCTGTTTTATTAGGGATCCAATAAAAAATGAGAGTAAAGCATCAAAACATGTATTTGTTGCCCCATAATTCTTCATTTTCATTCAATTTCATGAAACAGTCCTTTGAATTTTTTTTGAATTTTGAATTTTTATTTTAAATTTCAGGTTAATGTGAGGATACAAACAACTAGATTACAATGCTTGCATTCAGTCCTTTGAATTTTTGCCTGGGGTAGTTGTGTGTTGGTGTAAACAGATCTTTAATAATCTTCTTGTTCTCAGCAATGCTTCTTATTCCCATCCTTACGGTCTTTCTCAATCAACTAGAGCCTTTTTTCGGTTTCTGCTACTATGCTGTCTTTCTCAATATTCTGATCCACACTACCCTTAGTTTCTTTTTTTTTAATAATTTTATTGAATCATAATTATGTACATTGGTGCAATCATAGGGGACGATTCATATACATTCAGAAATATTTTGATCGTACAGTTACAGATAGCCTTCATGGTATTTTCTTGATCACTATATAAAGACATTGATACTCTACCTTTAATAAGTTTCACCAGTACCCTGCTAAGATGCACTGTAGGTGTGATCCCACCAATTGCTCTCCCTCCACCAATACTCCCCCCTCCCCTCTCCTCCCTTTCCGCTTTCCCTGTATTCCTATGCTATAATTGGGTTTTAGCCTTCATATGAAAGCTAAAAATTAGCTTCATATTAGGGCTGAGTACATTGGATACTTTTTCTTCCATTCTTGAGATACTTTGCTAAGAAGAACATGTTCCAGCTC
>CAUYON010116215.1:0-54195 GCA_963573935.1 Arctocebus calabarensis | reverse complement strand
TGTTGATTAGTAGGATGTAAGCACTCCAATTTGTACAAATAATCAACATATTGAATCCCATAATGGCATAAATGTATTCATGATCTATGTACAAATGACTTATAAATAAATATTCTGGTTAGTTTCTAATTAAAGTTTTGTACCGTCTTATAAAAGTAATTTATGTAGTGATAGTTTTGTAGGAATAAGATGTTGTCAGTATTATTTAAATGAGAAAGGGACTAGGTATTTAGATTGGACAGTTTTTTGGCCTTACTGCTTCATAAGTTGAAAGAGGCTAATCATTTGTAGAAAATACAGTCCTCCCTCAGTATTCATGGGAGATTGAGTCCAGGACATCTCTCCACCATAAATACCAAAATCCACAGAAATCCTTATATAAAATATATTTGCATACAACCTACACACATCCTCCTGAATGCATAAATGTGTCATTAGATGATTTCATTCTTATGCGAACATAGAGTGTACTTAACGCAAACGTAGATGGTGTAGCCTACTGTCCACCTAGGCTTGTGATAGCCTATTGCTCCCAGGCTACAAACCTGTACAGCATGGTACCATACTGAAAACTGTAGGCAGCTGCAACACAGTGGTAAGTATTTGTGCATCTAAACTTAGAAAAGGTATACTAAAATTAAGGTGTTAACATTCTTACAGGACCAAATGTGGTTCATCATTGACTAAAATATCATTATACAAAGCATAACTGTACTTCAGATCACCTCTGGAGTGCTTATAATGCCTAATGCAATGTAAATGCTATGTAAATAGCTAATACTGTATTGTTTAGGGAATAATGACAAGAAAAACATGTCTGTACACGTTCAACGCGGAGGAAGCCATCCATTTTTTTTCCCTGAATATTTTCAATTTTCAGTTGTTTGGATCCATTGACGGGAACTCACAGATACAGAAGGCAGGCGGTATGAGTAACCCAAGGGAGTATTATATTAAATTGATTGTGGATATGTGGTAGAGATACAATCATATTTTTATTTAGATTCATACTCAGTTGTTTTCTTTTAGTATGTGGCCACTATAGTAGCTTTTATTGCCACTTCAGTGTGAATTTATGTGCATCTGTGCATGTATGCATGCTGTATGCATGAAATACGGAACTCTTTCCAAAGCATGTAGTTTCCTGTTGAGATTGAATATAGATAATGCCACATATTCATGTAGGCCGAGTGAAGATATGGAAGTAGCCTCTGTCCAGAGACTGTTCTTAGGCCAGTTAGGTTGTTTATAAGTGTGATTGTTTGGCTGACATTCATTCCTAATGTTAGTAGAATTTTTGCTGAAATGCCTTTATAAGGAAAAATTTTTTAAAGTTTAATGATGTGTTCCATTACATGGGATGAGGGGAAATACAGTCATGGTTTTAAAATTTTAACTACCAAGTAAAACTGAGTACACTCAAAAACATGTCAGTTATCTGACATTCTTTAGTAGGAGAGAACAAAGGACAGGAGTTTGAGAAAAGGATAGTCTTTATTTAGGGAGAAGAATAGAACTCAGTAAAATTAGGATGAATTGATACTGGAAGCAGCACCACTTTATACTAGGAAATACATTTCTAACATCTTAAGCTGGATATACTCTTGGCTTATCTTCTCAAGGGGATGGAGCATAAGACAACCCTTGATCACCCACAAAGGGTGGAAGACACTTCAGCAAATGCTGAAGGGGATTTAGAAAATCTTTTAACAATGGCCAATGTTTGCAGTCCATGTCGAGTAAGAAAAAATATTAAAATTAAACATTGTTTGGGGTAAATGGGAATGTATTAGTTTGCTAGAGTTTCCATAACAAAATACCGCAGACTGGCTAGTTTAACAACAGAAATTTATTTTCTCACAGATCTAGAAGCTAGGAGACTCCAAGATCGAGGCATCAGCAGGGATGGTTTTCTCCTGAGATATCTCCCTCCTTGACTTGCAGATGGTTTTCTTATTTAATTATTTATTTTTTTCTGAGACAGTCTCACTTTGTAGCCCTCAGTAGAGTTTCTTCTTGCTGTGTCCTCACATTGCCTTTTTGCTGGGTCTCTTCCTTTTATTAAGGACACCAGGCCTATTGTATTTATTTGTGTTACACCTGTATGACTGCATTTAACACTTAACTGCCTCCCTAAAGGCCTATTGCCAAATCCAGTCTTCCTGGAACTTAAGGCTTTAATGTAGGAATTTCAGGGGAATACAGGTTAGTCCTTAACGGATAAAACAAAGAAATCCACTCTAAAGTATAATTTTCATCAGCTAAAGTGTGATTCGAAAACTTTTAACATGTAGCAAAATCACCTGGAAGCTTGGTGAGGCAGCACACCTGAGTTTCTGATTTATATGAAGTCTGGAATGGCTTTGAGAGTTTGTATTTCTAAGGAGTCCAAAGTGATTGTCGATACTGCTGGTATGGGGATCATATTGTGAGAATCAGTGATGTCATTCTGTCATTTGGATTGAGGGAAAGTCTTTTTGAGGAGGGTTGGGGGGACAAAGGAGAATGCAATGGAAATATTACAGAAAACACGATGGGAGGATGTGTTGATTTAGTTTTCCCACAGCTATGTTTATCCTCAATTCAGTGAGTTAAATGTTTTAATTGATTAACAGTAAGCATTTCTATTGTCCATTCTAGGAGGAAAATTGACTCTAGAGTTTGTTTCTAAGGAATTTAATTCCCAGATTACTTACCACCTCCTTCAAATCTTTGGTCACATGTTCCTCTCTTGGTGATGCATTCCTGGCCATTCCATCAAATTTGGAGACCCTTGCAATAAAATAGGGCAAAGGCAGAGGCCACAGTGAAAAATTAGGTAAACTGGTGCCTGAAGCTCAGAATTTAAAGTTTACTTAAACTTTTTAGGTTTAAAGTATAAACAGTGAGTAAATTTGGATTGTGCTCCAGAAGGTTTTCTTTTTTATTTGGAGATTGAAACACATTTTCCCATAGAAATACAACTGTAAACAGTGGGTCAACAAAAGTCTAAAAGGAAGCTGAAACACTCACTGGAACTACTAGCCTGAGACCTGGGTATCCCAATTAGATTAATATGGAATAACAGGCAAAAGGTAGAGAGAGAAACCAAGTTTCCTTTCTCTGTCCAGCACCAGATGGACCAAAAGATATAGTTTTAAAGGGTAAACATAAAACTCTGTGTACATGCTGTAAAATAACCAACTTTTTTCCTTTAAAAATTACCTTTGGTGTGGCTAATTTTAGCTGGTGTTCTAACAGTCCTAACTGGTTTTATAATCAAGTCTGAATGACCAGTATTGGTTTTTAATCCTTAAAGCAGTGGTTCTCAAACTTCCTAATGCCATGATGTATTTTCATTGTTACAAAGGGGTCACAACCCACAGGTTGAGAACCACTGCCTTAAAGGTTCTTGTATTCCGAAAGTGTACAGATATTATTCTGTTATCTGTATGTGTGTATATGGCTGTATTATAAATATATATGAAATCATAAATTCATTCTGATACCTCCAATTTGAGTTTACAGAGTTCTGCCTTGCCTTTCCCCATCCCATTTTTATCTCTGTTCTTCCATGGTGAGAACTATAGCTTCCAGCATTATTAACACTTTCAAATTCTTCAGTGAGTCCTATGGTACACGCGTGATGTAATTTGAGAACTTTTACTACCATGCCACTGTGATAAAAACCAATGTGCTCAGAGAAGTTTAAGATTTGCTTATACTTTTTTATTATTCCTTTCATTAGAACTAAGGTTGTGGGCAGTACCTGTGGCTCCAGGAGTAGGGCATCAGCCCCATATACAGGAGGTGGCAGGTTCAAACCCGGCCCCAGCCAAAAACTGCAACAACAACAACAAAAAACTTAAGGTTGTATAGTAAAAATAACAGTGTCTAAAAGTTAGTTGCCAATTTTCCTCCATTCCTCATTCAGAGTGGTCATTTTATTCATTTGAAACTCATTTGGGTTCATTTATTTATGTTGCATTAAGCTTTAGTTCCTTTACTCCAACTCTGTGTGTGTGTGTGGTGGGGGGACTTGCTTTTGTTTTGAGGTAGGATCTCACTGTGTTGGCCTGGATTACAGTGCAGTGGTGTCATCGCAGTTCACTGTAACTTTAAACTCCTGGGCTCAGGCAGTCCTCCTTCATAGCTGGGACTATAAGCACATGTTGCCATGCCCAGTTAATTTCTCCCCTCCCTCCCACTTTTTTTGTAGAATTTGGACCTTGCTATGTTGATTGGACTGGTCTCAAACTCTTGGCCTCAAGGGATCCTCCTGCTTCTGCCTCCCGAGTGTTGGGATTAAGGCATGCACCACCATGCCCCGCCATTGTTCTAGTTTTCTGTTTTGAGTATGTATGTATATGCTTCAAAAGTCAGAACTGCTCACACAAAATGGATATTCAGAAATCTTAGCCCTTTCCATTTCTACGCCCCCCCCCCCCCGCTCTTTTTATAAGTAACCAACTTTCATGTTTACTGGTTCATTCTTTTATGGTTTTGACCTCAAAATAAACACACTTATGTATGTTTTGTTTCTTCTTTCTTACACAAAAGGTGGCATGTGCTTTGCAGTTTTCCGTTTTGTCCCCCAGTTGTTATATCTTGGAAGTTCCTCTGTATTGACTCATAAATAGTACCCTTGCTCATTTTGTACAGCTGCATTGCATTCTGCTCTTTGTGCCATTCTGTAAACATCCACTTTCGTGTGTTTGAACATTTAGGTAGCTTCTAGCATTTTGAAGTTATAAATAATACAGTAAAGAACTTTGCACTTAATATTTTGATATTGCTAAGGTTTATCTTCAAAGTAAGTTCCTGGAACTGAGATTGCTGGGATAAAGGGTAAATTAACATGTAATTTTATTAGCTGTTGTTAGATTCCTTTCCATAGTAATTTGCCATATTCTGGTTATCCGCTGCTATATAACAACCTCAAATTTAATTGTGTAAAAAATTGTTTTAATATGCTCCTGGAATCATGGTCAGAAATGTGGGTAGGAGTAGTGGGAGTTTGTTCTTCCTCTAAGTGTCTTGGGAGCTTTTGTTAGCAAATCTCAGATGACTGGTGGGTAATCAGAATAGTTGAGTCTAGAATTAAATATTGACTTCTTCACTCATCTCTATTACCTAAACTGAGATGACTAACATTGGGCTTAGGTTAAACTGTCAAATAGGATGTGTACACATGTTCCCTCAATGTAACCTAGGCTTCCTCACAAAATTGGGAGCCTGGATTCTGTGAGGGCATATCAGAAGAATGAATATTCTAAAAAAAGCAGACAAGCTGCGTGACCTTTCATGGCCTGCTTCAAGTCCCTGTAATATTGCCTTTGTGGTGTGCTGTTGGCTGGTAGAGTCATAGGTCTGCCCAGATTCAAGCTCAGGAGCATAGACTACACCTCTACATGTGGCCATATTTTAAAAAAAAAAATTTTTTTTACAACTCAGTTTTGAAACTACCATATTACATTTTTACATACATTGCTGAATTGATCATTTCCCCAAAGCCTTGCCAAACCGTACATTTTCTAGATTTTGAATTTTCATTAATATGATTGGTGAGAGATGTATTTCAGCATAGTTTTAGTTTGCATTTCTCCTGTGAGTGAGGTTGGACATGATTCTTATTTTTCAAGGGCTCTTTTTATATTTGATTTCTGTGACATTTGATTTCTTTAGGATGTTTGATTCTTCTTTCCCTCAACTTAAAAACTGTTTTTAATATAGTAGACAAATTAGCCTTATTTTCTGTGTTTTTGCTGATATTTTCTCCAAATGTATTAATTCTGCTTCAACTTTGCTAATATTGTGTTTTGCCATGTAGAATTTTAATTTTTTGGTCAACTTTATCAATCTTATTTAATGCCTCTAAATTTTAAGTCATAGCAAGTAAACCTTTCCTTATACTCCATCCAGTTCAAGAGGGATGCACCTATATTTTCTTCTAGTTCTTGCATAGTTTTATATCTTATGTGTGAAATTTATTTTTATGTGATGTAAGAAATGGATCTTATTTTATCTTTTTTAAAATGACTATATGTTAGTCCCAACATAATTTATGGACGAGTGATTTGAGTTACTACTATTATTATACATTAATTTCCATATGTAGTTAAGTCTGTTTCTGGACTTTTTTTCTTTTTTCAATCTGTTGTTTTTTTCACATATCACTACCTTTTTGGGGGAGGAGGAGACGGAGTCTCAACTTTGTTGCCCTTGGTAGAGTGCCATGGCATCATAGCTTACAGCAACCTCAAACTCATGGGCTTAAGCAATTCTCTTGCCTCAACCTCCCAAGTAACTGGGACTACAGGCGCCCGCCACAATGCCCAGGTATTTTTAGAGACGAGGTCTTGCTCGGGCTCAGGCTCATCTCGAACCTGTGAGCTCAAGCAGTCTACCCGCCTTGGCTTCCCAGAGTGCTAGGATTATAGGCATGAGCCACCACGCTAGGCTACTACATTCTTAATTTTGTTCGTAGAGACTTTACAATAAGTTTTTGGGGTTTTTTTTTTGTCTGGGGCGGGGTTCGAACCCCCCACCTCCCATGTATGGGGCTGGGGCATCCTACTCCCTGAGCCACAGGCACTACCCTACAATATGTTTTTGTATCGGATGGAGCTAATCTTTCCATCATAGTTTCTCTGCTCTAGTTTCTTGGCTACTTTTATGTATTTCTTTTTTCCATATGAACTTTAGCATAAGCTTGTCTATAATGTCAGGAAAAAAAATTGATTTTTATTAGGCTTGCTTTAAATTTATAAATCAACTTGAAGAGTACTGCATTCTTAATGATGTTGAGAAGTCCTAACCCTAAACAAAGAGTATCTTTTTATTGGGGCAACCTTGTCTTTTACTATTTTCTTTATGTAGATTTTGAACATTTCTTGATAAATTTATTCCTAAGTATTTTAAATCGTTTTTGGTTGGTATTGTGATGGGAGTTTTTCCATTATTATCTCATGATTTGTTATTAGTTGTGTATAAAAAGGCCTCTGATTTATGTATGCTAATTTTAATCCTGTACCTTATTGAGTTGTTTTTGTATTGTTACTTTCCACTGATGGTCTCAGGCTTGGAGTCTAGGGTTTTCCAGATGTATTATCATGTCACCTGTAGAGAACTTTTTTTTCCTGATTCTTACATTTCTAGTTGGTTTTTTTTGTTTTTTTTTTTGTCTCCCTCACTGGCTGGTGCCTTCATAATGATATTAAATAGTAGTTAATGTTTTTGATCTTGTATGGAATGCCTTTAGTATTATTAACATAGATACTGACTTCAAATAGGTGTATATATAACATGGTTAAATTCCCATTCATTCCTACTTACTAGTAGATTTTCTAATATTGGGTTCCTGTACATTCCTGGCATAAATTCCATTTGATCCTGGTGTATTTTTTTCTTTAATGCAAAAGAAAAAAAATGTTTACAAAAATCCTAACTAAAATACTAGCATCAATTGTGTAAATGATGTGGGTTTGTAATTTTCTTTTTATTCTGTCTTTATTAGGTTTATGTATCAGTGTTATATTTGCTTCAAAAGAAACTTGCATTATCGTTTTCTATTCTCTGAAGCGATTTATGTAGCATTAGGACTCTGATTTCCAGATGTTTAGTAGAATTCCTCTGATTCCTCTACATTTGAACCTGGCGCTCTTTGTGGGAGTTTTTCCTTTGTAACATTTTCTGTCTGTCCTGTCTCCGCTACGGTCAGTTTGGGTAAGGTGTGCTTTCTTTAGAAATCCATTTTATTTATGTTTGCAGGTTTATCATCATAGAGTTCTTTCAGTCCCTTGGGGATTTCTTCTGTGTTAATAATTATTTTTCGTTGTTTTTTTTTTTAAGTATTTTTTGCTTTTTTTTCCTACTTGGCCAATAGATATAACATTCATATTTTTTAGCCTGTCTTATTTGTACAGTTTAAACATATTAAATACTCACAGTAGTCCTTTTGGTAAAGCTTCCCTAGTTATCTAGGGTGGATGAAGAGTTTTTGTTTTGTTTTGTATTCTCTTTTTTTTTGAGACAAGAGTCTCACTCTGTCGCCTTCGGTAGAGTGATGTGGTGTCACAGCTCACAGCAACCTTCAGCTCTTGGGTTTAGGTGATTCTCTTGCCTCAGCTTCCCTAGTAGCTGGGACTACAGGCACCCGCCACAACATCCAGCTATTTTTTTGTTGCAGTTTGGCCAGGGCTGGTTTCAAACCCGCCCCCCTTTGGTATATGGGGCTGGCGCCCTACTCACTGAGCCATAGGCACCACCTTCTCTCTGTAGTCTTAATATATGAAGGAAACTTGACTCCCACATTTTCTTGAAAATATGACCCTATTGTCGGCTCGGCGCCTGTGGCTCAACGGGCTAAGGCGCCAGCCACGTATACCTGAGCTGGCGGGTTTGAATCCAGCCTGGGCCTGCCAAACAACAGTGGTGGCTGCAACCAAAAAAAAAAATGGCCGGGCGTTGTGGCGGGCGCCTGTAGTCCCAGCTACTTGGGAGGCAGAGGCAAGAGACTCTCTTGAGCCCGGGAATTGGAGGTTGCTGTGAGCTGTGATGCCACAGCACTCCATCCAGGGTGACAGCTTGAGACCCTGTCTCAAAAAAAAAAAAATGACCCTATTGTCCTTATTAGTATGTGGCTTTTAAAGTCTAACTTTCTGTTTTAAATACAGCAGAACCGTCATAGTTGACCACATCCCTTTGTTGACCGCCTCAAGTTGACCTAATTTTCATAGATTGGACATGTACATTCCAGTACAGGAGACACAGTTTCTTATGTTGACCACCTCTGTGTGTGACCAATTTGTTACAGTCCCTTGAGTAGTCAGTTTACAGAGTTTTGACTGTAATTTGATTTCTTTTCCTTGGTGGTCTGAGGGGTTTTTTCCTTTGTCTTTAAACTGTAATAGTTCATTATGTGTCTTGAAGTAGGTTGTTCTAGGTAAAATTTCCCAGGTAGATAGTGGACTCTTTCAGTATTCTGGTTTAGATTTTCTCATTTCTGGAAGGATTTCTTGAATTATGCTTTTGTGTATTAGTACTTGTATTCAGTTTGTTTGTTTGTTTTCCCCCTGAAAGGACTCCGATTATGTAATGATGGAGCTTTTGGGTGTCTTCTATTTCAGCTACTTCTTCCTGACCCGGTTTTACTCCTTTTGAAAGTCTCATTTTCATTCTATTATTTTCCTTTCTTTCTTCAGTGTCCCTAGATTTTCATTCAAATCTATATTCCTAGGCGTATTTTGTAATTCATTCTTAATTTCTGAAATGGTTTCGTCTTTATTTTCTTTTGATTTCTTCTTTGAGATTATTTCTTACAGATTTGTTCCTGGATTTTTGTTCATTTCTGTTTTCGAATTTTGGGTTCTAGGTGACTTTTGGTTTTGTTTTTTGTATCTCCAAATACTCTCTTGAGAATATTTAATTCAGTTAGAAAGAAGTATTGCATTAGGATTTTTTGTTTGTTTCATGGGTCGGTGGGTTTTTTTTGTTTGTTTGTTTTATGAAAAGGATATTCCTCAGCAGAAATATATTCTCTGTATTCTTCCTCCAATACCCTTGTATAGAGTTGATATGATTTGATTCCTGGGCAATTTGTGGAGTAGGTTCTTAGTTCAAGAATGCCTTCTGTCAAAATAGTGAAGTACATTTCTTTAATAGATTATGGTGTTAGTAAAGCGATGGAGGAAAGGATTTATTTGTTTTTTTTTTCTTTTTGATCTCTATAGGATCCTTAATTTTCTGTTTGTTTCCTTCACTGCCATATTGCCAAAGGGCATTCTCTGTTTATCTTTCTTCTCCCCGTGACACTGTGTCTGTGTCTGCCATCTCTTTTGCTGTTGCCGTTCAATCTCCTGTATGCTGATGTTGTGAGCTGCGGAACTTCCGCACTAGATTTTGGACTTCCTTTTTCTCTGGGTGGTTTTATTCAGCATTTCATCAGGGTCCTTTGGTCCTCTGATCTCCTTTTTCAGTCTCTTAAGCTTCCCCTCTCCTGTCCACCCACAGAATTGCAGAGGCAGTGGGAGCTTTGTTGGATTTTGGTATTTCTTTACTTGGGGGTAATTTAAAGTTTTTAGTGTTCTGTCTCCTGATAATACTAGAGGTCATGTATGGTTTTATTTTTAGTCCTTGTGATGCTATGTTATTTACGGAGAAAGATTGGAATTTAGGCTGCTGCTGTTATCTTCCTGACTCAAAAGTTTCAGAAGAGCTTTTTACAGTTAAGATTCTTAGGTCTTAGCCCTAAAGAAGGATTCTGTTAGTATGGAGTGAGGCCAGGGACTCTTCTTTTCAAAGCTCTTTCCATGATTTGGATTCAGAGCTATCTATCTTTGAAAATTGCCAGAAATAAGCAGACATTTCTTGGTAAATGGTCAGGTATTAAATATTTTAGGCTTTGAGGATCACATACAATCTTTGCTGCTTGCATGCTCTTTATTTTTAACCCTTTAAAAATGAAATACACACACACACCCACACACACACGCGCACGCGCGCGTCCATACTTTTAGCTTTGGCCATGCAAAAACAGTCTTGAATGTTACTCTTATGTTTATCTTTTTCCGAGAGTCTGAAACATGGAATTATTTTAGTACCTTAAGCAGCTTTCGATCTACTCTGGGGTATAAACCAAATATTAATATGAACCAGAAAGCATAGAAGTAGCAGTATTAAAAAGGGGTATGTAAATGCAGGTATTACCTGTTAGCTGCTTTAAAAACAAAATAACTTCTTTGATGCTTGTAAAACACCTGATTTCACAAAACACTGCACTTTATTGACCACCACAATGATTAGCACCTTAGAATGCATACGTATACGTGAATGAGAATTTAGTCTCTTTGGAGACTAAATTGCAAATATCTCAACAGAGTTACAAATATTTCTTCAGGTTTATTTGTTTAAATTTTGGCTTTCGTGTGGTTGAAATTAAGCTTTTCTGGCAGTATACTGGATTCAGTTGCTTCTAAAGGCACATCTTGGTTTGTGTTAGCAAGTCATACAGAATTTCTCGTGCCCAGGGGCATGCCTTTAGACAAAAAAGGATATCCTACCATCTAAATATTGGAGACATTGTATGAAATTTCACTGTGTAGATGACCATCCCTACCATTCTGATTTTCCCCAGCAGCAGCAGTAAACAAGAGGCTTAACAGTCATCAGAAAACAATCATCAGACTAGCTTAAAAGAGCCAGATCATTTGAGGAAGGTAAATACAATGTGAATAACAAAATAGGAAGTGAGACAATTAAGTTCACAAACTCTTGCTAGAAAAAGTGCTCTGTCATTGTTGAATACCATTAAGGTCCCCAGATGGCTGAGGGGGTAGGTGGGGGTGGTGGGTGTACTCTGAAGGTCACTGTAGTGATATTTAGCAGTGAGGAATGTAGCACTTTTTCTAAGGTGAGTTCATGAACTTAATTGTCGGACCTTCTAGAAGTGAGAACAAATAAGGCTTAGTTTGCAGGCTTTTTAGCTGTTGGCCATCTCTGAATGTCCTTCACTGGCAGGTTCTTCTTTCACCATCCACTAAAAGTAAACATGAAATGGAGGCCAAATGGCCACTTTTAAAAATATCATTTAATCCTCTGGGTTCTGCAAAGGGGTTAATTTTTATTGTGGAAGCACTATGGTTTGTGGTTTGGGTCTTTTTTTTTTTTTTTTTAAGACACTGTTAGTGACTTATTTTTGGTCATCTGTCATCCTGTTTGCTCTTCATTGTTCCTGGATTCAGTCAATATTTAAAAGTATTCTATATGGACTCTGACTTGGGAGTAAGAGACTGTTAGGAGGTTGGTAATTGTGATTTTCATTTTTTTGCCAAATAAGAGAAAAGGACAGTAGTAGTTCTTCACAACCCCCCCACCCCCAACTACCACCTCTAGGGTCCATTTTTCACAGAAGCAAGAATAGTCATAAAGCACAAATCAACTATATTGCATTGTAATTAAAATAATATTGAAACTCCTTACCATGACCTATAAGCCCCTCAGCGTCTGTCCCTTTCCAGCTCTCCAACTCATTGCCTGTTGGCTTCTATTTGTGCACTGTGCACGGGCAACATTGGCCTTCTTCCTCTACTTTTTGGAAGTGTCAGCCTTGTTCCTTGCCTTAGAACCTTCTGTTGCTCTCTGCTGGGAATGCATTTTTCTCAGATCTTCTTGAGGCTACTCCCTGTCATAGTTTGAAACTCTCAAATACTCCTCTTCATCTTCACTAAAACCGAGCCCTCCCTTGAATACAACCTTTCTTTCATTCATGGGAAATAGAAGGGGGCAGATAAATTAGAACAATTCAAGGTTCATGAGGGCAGGAATACAGCCACATTCACCACTGAGTTCTAAGTTTCCAGTATTGCCTGGCACACAGTAGACACTAATTTTGAGGAACGAATGGGGTTGTGCCAGCACATATGATATTTCTATTTCAATTATAACCTTTTCCTTCTCGAGAAGATGAGAACAATGGCATATTCCCTAACCCTCACTTTACTTTTCTAAATGGAAAGTCCAGTTAGGCTGGCCTGGCATATATGTGGTCACTTCAAAAAATTTGAGACAGACTGTGTTAGGGTCCATTGACACTTCCATGAAACACAGTCAACAGCATTTTTTCTTTTCTTTTCTTTTTTGCAGTTTTTGGCCAGAGCTGGGTTTGGACCTGCCAACCCTGGCATTTGGGGACAGCGCCCTTTTACTTTTTGGCAGGGGCTGGATTTGAACCCACCACCTCTGGTATACAGGGCGGCACCCTACTCCGTTGAGCCACAGGCGCCTGCCCGACAGCAGTTTTTTCTGACTCGCCCTTACAGGTTTCTGCTCACCATTCAGTCCACCTTGTTGGGCTTATTGGTGTTACTGGGTGGGCTTTGTTTCCATGTGTGTGAAATTTGTGTTTCTTGGTTTTTGTGTATCTTAAAACTTCAGTAATGATCCATGTACCTGGTTATACTGTTACATGCTTTGACTATCTCTGCTAAATGGGCTGCAGGAATAAAGTTTTTTTAAGGTGGAAGATTTTAGCATAAAGGGTTAACACATAAAATAGTTTTCCTGTGTAACTGGAAAAGTTGTTTTTAATCAGTTACCTTTAAACTTTTTTTTAATATTCAATTCCATGAATTAGTTAATAAAGAATTACATGTACCTGTACTTGTGTTTAATTGCCAAGAAAATGGAAAGATGGTTTTTGTTTTTAAACAGGTGAATGGTTTTTTTGCGTGGAACATCTGAATTTAAATTTCTGTAGATGTGGCTTCCTTCTGAAATCATCTCTAGCTCCTACCCATAGAAAAAGAAATCTTTTGGTGCTTTAAAGTCTTGCACTCAACCTTCCCCCAAACTGGCCAAATTTTTTTGGTATGAAAGACTCATTCAGGCAAATAATGCTTATCCTTAATTAGTTTCTTCAGAAAACTTAGAAGATATGTCACTGCCTGCCCTGTTTAACTTAATGTAGTGTCATGCAGGCAGTCCCGGGCTGAGTTGGTAGTCAAGTAAAACCCCTAGACTTTAGGGAAGGTTTCTTCATTCTGTACTTTATTATGATTCCTGCCACCCTCCATTCCCCACCATTCAAGACACCCAAAGGCAGAGTTGAGTACTTGTAATATTTTACTTCTTCTTTGTCCCAATCTTTAAACATGGAGCCTGTCATCTGGAATAGGAGCTCTCCACTTGTGGTATTTGAAAATTGTCATTTATGTCTTAATTTAGGTTTTTGTTTAAAACAGTGGGGAAAAAAATGCACTTACAGTTTGATGTTCTGCCACTGGTGAAATTCTAAAAAGCCACACCTGATTTACTATATATAAGCAAGAAGAAATGAACACTAGTATGAGATTTGATGCTAGGAAAAACAAGTAAGTGGAAAGAGTTGAAGAAACTGGCTCATGTATTTTCATGGAAGTATTACTTCCAGGACAGTTTTACTCTGAAGATGGGGGGGAGCATGCAAGAAAGGGTACATTTTGTTCTGTTGTGTTTTCAGGCTTACAGTGAGTAAAACATAAGTTTCATTATATGTTTGGTCTTGTATTCTTCCATTTAAAGTGCTGTGATTCAGATACTGCCATTAGTGAGTTAAGAGTAGACTATTTGAAGGACAAATTAATCTCAGTTGGAGTCTATTCCTTAAAATGTTCATTTGTGTGCTCGAAAGATTTGGGAGAAGGTATAATCACTGCCTCCCACTTTCCAGCACACATTTGAAATTAAACTTCTGTGGATAAATCATTCAAAACAGCTGGGGCCTGCATAGGAGCACCTCAGAAACTAAGCCCTAGATCCATGTACAATACTAGGTGATTAATATCCTACAGGGTCTGTGTTTGGTATCATTTCACAATGATGAAGAAGCCTCTGCTGATCTTGTGTTACTTTCTCAGCAGTGGATGTACAGAGTAGTTGCTAACCTTTAAATCATGAAATACTTTTCTGAGTAGCCTTATGGTTGATTCTTTGAAGATGTGTTTTGTCTTTAAGACAGTAACTTCTGAATATTTTTTTGATCCATAATGGATACTAGTTCCTATAGAGTTTTCTTTTAAGGAGCGAATGTGATTTGTCACTGTAAAAAAAAAAAAAAAAAGGTTCATTTTTTACTTGTTTTCTATAATAATAAATTTTCTATTTGGTAAATCTGGGAATTAGAGTTGTTTTTAGAATGGGAATTTAGAAGGATAATTATCTTGTAAGAATGTAGAAGTCAGGAAGATTTTTTTTTAATGCAAATGTGGCAAACTGCTATAAAATGAATAAGCTGTTTGCAGTTTTTATAATCTTGGTTAAGTAAAAGTGGTGTCTTCACTGAGGGAAGACTATTTTATGTACCACTTTATTCTATTAATGCAAATAATATTAACATCAATAGTGGAAACATTCTTCTCATTTAAAAATTGCAGTATAATAAATGCTTTACATTTTCAGACCTGAAAATACTTTTGAGATTTTTGTAGACTATTGTAATTTTTAAATGTGTGTTCCAAGGCATATGCAGTTGTGTCTGATACTGCACAAAGTCTTTCGAAATACAGTACAACCACTATAAGTTGGCCACCCCAAGGACTGTAACAAACTGGTCAACATCTGGAAGTGATCAACATAAGGAACTAGGCCTACTGCACTAATAGGTGAATGTGGTACGTGGCCAGTGTGTGAAAACTAGGTTGACTTAAGGAGGTGGTCAATGTTGGGATGTGGTCAACTATCGAGGTTCTACTTATCGATAATTCTAGCAACCATCAGTCTTATAAACCTTGTCATATATTTTACAATGCACTCTGTGGTTCTTTGCATCCAAATTGAATTTAGAAAATATTGTTGAGGGTAAATTGAAAACTTCTGATTTAAACCTTGTAATCTGCACTCAGAACCTCTCAAAACTCCTGTGATGGGAGAGAGGAAATTTAAAGGGTCTACATCACTTGCATTTCTTGCCCTAACTCCCAACCCCAGCTTGATTTTTCTGTTTTAAGTATTAGGCATAAATTAACCTATTCCGCTGAATGAGGGAACATTTGATAACAAATTTCTGAGGTTGTAACAAAAAAAAAAAACAAAACTTCTTCTGGTCTAAGTTGATTTGATAAATATTCTTCCAGTAACATTATTTTCTGAAAACCTTCAATCATTTGTTTTTGAAATAACGGTACCTAAGAATAACTTGTGGCTTGTGAGAACTTTTTCTGGGGAAAAGATACTGCTTTTCCTTTAAAGTTAACAGCATATCTACCACTGGAATTGTAATGATGTCTGGAGCAGTCCAGAAAGGACTCCTTTTTCCCTTTTTGGGCATAATGGTAACTTGTGATTGAATCATGTGAAATATTGGTGGTCCTCAACTTGAATTGTAATGGTCACTTTTCTGAAATGTAGTGAAAATACTGTACAGTATTTTCAGGTAGTTGTAGTTTATATAACAGTATCATGTGGGGAAGGTGCAAATTTGTATTTGCATGCTTTTTCTAACACTGTAATAAAACAGTACTGTTCATTTAATAAACATTTAAGTCTCTACCTGGATTAGAGCACATATTATATTTTAGGGTTGAAAGATGAACTTCTTACGCCTATTGCTCACTTTAGCAAAAACATTGTCATCTCAAAAATTTAAAACATGTTTACACTTGATCTTAGCCAAAAGGCTGAGAAGCAATCAAAATAAGTTTAAAAAGATGAACTATAGTGATGATGTGAAGATAAAGTGGTCATCCTTCAGAATAGATAATGAACCTATGAATATTTTGATCTAAAACAGGTAAATTGAGATTGGTGTAATGATTCCCTGAATACTGTTAAATTTATATCTTAATTGTGAAAAGTGTAAGCAAATTGCCAGAGCAAACTTGAGATTTTCTCGTTCATTTTTAATAAAGAATTATCTTCTTGGATTGTAAACTGGACAAACTTTTCCCTTTTTTTAGTGTGTTTGTATTTTGGTAGTGCAATACAATGCATTTAATGTGGTGAACTTGAGTAAATAGTGATGATAATGAAAATTTTTGATCTCTAAAACATAGGATACTCCACGATTAAAATTTCTAGGAATTTAAATGACAGCTTCTTAATACATAACAACTCTCACTCCTCTCCTCCTCGAGAACCTTTGGGATACCTGTAAGAGGTTTTTAGATTTTGGTTTATGCTGGCATGTGACAGATATCTAATACCTAATTCAAGCCAATGCTCTTTCTGTGATGGCCAGTGTTTCTGAGAATGCGAGACAATATTTCACATTTACTTGATAAGCTGTTCTTGTAAATTGTTGTCTTTTTAATTGTATGTGGTGTCTGCCGACTGACGATCTCAGGTCAGGTGCTGTGCTTCCATGTACACACATGGGAAGACAGTGGTGAGGGGCAAACCGCGCTGCCTTTTAGTGCCTATGTGACTTTGGACAGGTTTATTACCATGATCATCATAATCATTCATTTTATGTAACACTGACAACCTAGTGCTCTTTATATAGTAACCATTCAAAATTAGGTGGTTTTTTTTTCAGTTGTATTTGGCAACTAGCCAAAGGATAATAGTCTGAGGTGTGTTCGCTAATACTATAGGCACAATTTTCAAGGAATTTACCTTTAATACAGCCTCTGGTCAAAGGTTTTCCACTTACGCATCCCTATCTTCCCCAAATTCCCTATGCTTTTGTCCAGTTCCAAAAGCTTCTTAATCACACATTGTTTTGAATTCTATGTGTGCTTTATACTTAACTTTTTCCCTCCTTTTTACTGACTGGACTCTGAATAACCACAAGTTAAAAGGACCAGTCAGTGTATGCTCACCACTATTGTAATTTAATAATTGTACAGTTAGTAGTTTCATAGATAGTAGGTAAGTATCTCCTCCAAAGGAATATAAATTTCACAGAGACAGGGTGATTGCGTCTTGGGTCTTATTTCCCCACTGTGTCCCCAACACCTATCACTCAGAATGCCTAGTCTTTTTATGTTAACGTCAGTAAGAGATTGAATAATAAATGTGTTTGAATGGCAGTCTTTTCTTCCAGAAACTTAGGGGTTAGTTGAGGTGTGTAATACACAGGTATAAAGAGTTAGAAAAGCCTGACTTTAAATTCATGAATAGTTAAATGATTGATAATTATAAACTGATGCCTGGTTTATACCTTGTGATTCTGTTTTGGAGGGGATGATGGTGCAGGGCTACATGTGATACACCCACATTTCCTATTTACATCATTGAAAATTCCCCAATCATGGCTGATATGTATAAGACCAGTGCTGCCCTTATCATGGAGATAAGCTTGGATTAAAATTTGGCTTTATAAAATGGAAACTTTCCAACTAATTCTCCTCAGGGAGACATGTTGGATCCTTGTGAAAGAGACAGTATGCGTGATGTCTATTCTAATCCTCTTGAGGTGTTGATAGCATATCCAAAATTTATTTTACAGGTAGACTCTGTTCGTATGAACCTCTTCTGTACAACAGGATCTGAAATACAGTGGTTTTAGAGGGACTAGAAAGAAATGATGAACGTGATAAGTTGGGAAGAAGAAACTACTGATGGGATGTTGGGGAGAAAGTGAGAAATCAGAAGTGTTTTTGACTTAAGTGGTGGACACTTTGAAATAGGGAAAACAAGAGCAGCATACCCTAAAGTGCTCTGTGGAACACTACTTTCAGGAGATAGTAATAAACACTTCTTGGAAAAATAGAGAATAGTTGCAAATAATTCAGGAAATGTCTTGCAGATTCTTGTGCAAATCTATGAAAAGTGCTGAAGAAAACTAGTTCTCTTTTTCATAGCATGGCTATTAACATGCTATGTTTAGAAGTCTGGTCTAGAGGAATTTGGGAATTGGTAATAGGAATTGAGTTTTTGAGTTTGAGATTAATAAAGTCATGGTTTTGGAGATGAGAGAAGTGAAGTGTTGTCAGCCAAGTGGAAACAAAGAGTTAAAACTTGGAGAGAAAAATGCTAATATCCACTTGTAATCCCAAACCAAGGCTGTTGATTTGCCTGTGCGTCTTTGGGAAAGGGCAAGGCTTTTTGATGCCTTGGGTGTATACAAATATCACAGGCTCTATATGATCCCAGTAGTCAGGTAATGAGGAGAATAGGTAATGCTTAGAGTTGTGGGTCCCAGTGAGATAAGAGCAGAAAACCCCAGACTCTACTGGTTATGGAGACACTGATGGGGTAGACGGAGAGACAGAAAGTGGATGAGAGGATATTTGGCCCAACCTCTCTATTTTGTTCAAAAACTAAGAAAGAGAAAGAGACAGAAATTGGGAAATTTGCTCGAGATTAAGTGCAAGCACAGCAGAGTCTCAATTAGAATTTTGTCCCTTCATTGTTACTTCTTTGTACTCTAGAGATTTTAAAAAGGAAGAGATTGGTAATGATGATGTTTAGGTATCTCCTGTCTTGTTTGGAAAGGGCATTTGCTGCCCTCTAAGAGACCTCCACAGGGCAGAGACCTCCACAGTGTCCTGTGGTAGATTTACCATGATAAAGAGTCTGAGACTTGCAGACTCTGAAATTCAAATTTATCTCCACTCTTAACTCAATTGTTTTGGTTCAGGTTCATATTAAAATTCATGAGATTGATGCAAAAGTCAGAATATCAATTTATTAATTTATAGAAAAAAATAAAACTGCCTTGGGAAAGACTCTCAAGTCTTGTTTAGCACATTTCTCTTCTCTGTAGATTTGCCGGGTGGGAAACCATATTATAATTAGGAGGTTGCCTAGTGGTATGTAGGCAAAAGAAGCAGTATGTTTGGAATCTATAATGAAGTCTGGCTTTTCTTTTAAAGATCAACTAGCTCATCTGGCAATTGAGGTTAGCGTTAGTACCTTGTTCCCAGGGTATTGAGGACTAGATGAAATGATCCATGTAGACTGTACTATAAATTGCTAAGCACAAAGCCTGGCCCACCTGCTGGCACAAGGGGATGGAGGCCAGAGACCTACAGCCTCAAGGCCACATGCGGCCCTTCAGATCCCCAAATGCAGCCTCTCAACCAAATCCAAACTTCACAGAACAGACCTCTTTATTAAAAGGATTTGTTCTGTAAAACTTAGATTCATTCAAAAGGCTGCACTCAAGGATCCAGAAGGCCATAGGTTCCCTACCCCAAAAGCTGTATTTGCTTTTCCTTTTCTGAAGACTGTCCTCTGTCTGTGCTTTCTTGACTGACCAACCCATTTCTGACTCTTAAATGCTTTTTTCCCCATTGAGTTAAACTGACTTACTCAGTCTGCCTAATGTTAGATCTTGAGTCCTCAGTTCCATTTGCTCTTTCTAGACGGTTTGTTTTGAATGTTCTGCACAATCCATTATATTAGGTTGAACCATTTGAAATTGCTGATATTCTGCCGGCTTTCATCTACAAAAATGACTATATCAGGTGGCTTAATTTAATGTAATGATTTTAAATTTTAATCCTTCTTAGATGATCCCAGCAGTTCCTTTTCTAAGTCAATTGATGAGGTCCGAAACTTTTTTATTAAATGCATAAGGCCTGCACTGTTACACTTCTTTCCCTGCGATTAGGTTCTGAGAATGTTCTTTTGCATGTGTGCATATGTCTTTTGAGTAGTTATACCATTTTTCCTTTTCTCTTTATGTTTAGTCGTGCACTTGCTCAGGCCAGCACTGATGATGTGAATGATTACTTTTAATTCCTTAAATGATAATTTATACTGTGCCTTTATTATTAAATTTATTAAGATTGGTATAGTAGTGTTGGCTGTTCACTATACATTCAGTTTATGATATACTGGATCACAAGCATTAACTTTAAAATGCTAGTAGTTTTTGTGAGGATATTGTGGATCAGTACTAGTGTTGACATAATTCTTTTGTTGTGCTGGAACATCAGTGTAACACTGCTCTAAGTCAGAATGCCTTAAAATGGGAGGGGAAAAAAACAGTTTTATTTTGCACAAATAACATGAAAGCATTTAGGAAATAATCTGTACTTATTATTTTAAAAATATTTTTATTATTACTTAGAAAATATTCTGTTGTGTTGGTGCTCTAGCAGATTAGCTACTTTGCCCTTGTTTTGGTTCTTGTCCATTTATAGTTCAGTAGGGCCTCTATTAGTTGACCCCCTAAGAGACTGCAACAAACTGGTCAACATATGGAGGTGATAAACACAAGGAACTAAGCCTGCTGTACTGATACATACAATGTGGTGCTTGCTGGCCTATGAAAATTAGGTCAACCTACAGAGGTGGTCGATGTAGGGTGGTGATCAACTGGAGATTCTACTGTATATGAATTCTACATCATAGTCATTGGATAGATATATTCCTATGTTTTCCCTTCGAATATTGTATCACAAAGAGTTCTCTAATTTGGTAGTTTTCCTCATTATTTTTAAGTCTGTAAGAATCTTAAACAGTTAATCATCTACTTTTAATTTTGAGAAGAATGCCTGTTTTTCCCACTGAGGTATAACTCTCCTGTTCTTTTTAAAGTAGACTAATCTAGTTTGGAGATTAGCTGTTATAAAAGTCTAGATATATGATACATCTCTCTTTAATTCTTAAATACTGTTCAATGTCATTATATGTAGAGACATTACATTTAAATGCTGAATTAAATTTTTTTTATAACAAATAGGTATTGTGTGCCTTCTCGTCTACATCCAGGCTAACTTAAGCATTATACACATATGCTCAATATAAGTTTATTAGAAATTAATTAAAACGTGTTATTGATAATTATAACAGGATAGTTTAGTGAGTGCTTGCTATTAAGTGCCAGACACTGGCTCTAAGACATTGGGATGAGTCTAAATAACATCTTTCATGTGTGAATTTACTTAATCTAGTCAAAAATTAAGGGGTAGACTTTTATTTCACCAATATGGAAGCTGAAATACTGGGCAAAGTGCTTGAAATCACTCAGCTAATACAAGAAAGTACTGGAATAAATGCTTAGAAGCTGTGGATCTGCCATTCTTCTAGTTATGATTCAGCATGGGGGCGGGCATCCTCCTGAGTGCTGAAAAGATCTGTACTTCTTTGGAATTGACAGTCTTTTTGGTGGCAGCTAAGATGGACTTACTGAGGGACTACTGTTGTCCTCAGTGCCATTGCCACGTGTTCTCCAGTTCAGTTACCCTATGTTTGGCAATTTCTGGGGCAAAGTGCTGTTGCTGGAATGGTCACTAGGAGATACAGAAGCGTACAAGACCACCTTTACTGCAGAGCTTACAGTTTGATCAGCAAGGAAGCTTTGTACACAAGGAGCTGTAGTACATAACAAACATGTAGAAGCTCTGAAAGGCTATAGAAGTAGAGAGAGATATTTATTTTGTGCTACAGGATTAGAGTAGAAGAGGTATTTTAGTTGTTCCTTGAAGAAATTAATAGAAAGCCAAACAGAATAGGTGAGCTGCTGTTAGGGAAGATTCTCTGGTATGATGGCAGGAGACTGATATTTGAAACTTGTTCAGAGAGAGAGAGAGAGAGAAAAGGTAGAGAATCTGAGAGCTATACTGGAACAATTAGATAAGAGGAGGAATCTTGATATGGTATGTCAATGCCGAAGCTGTCAGTACTCACATGTCTTCTTCTGATCTGTTAGGTGTGTAATCTGTTGAAGACCTCTCCAGAGGGGAAATGCTTACAGGCTAGATGCTGTCCAGTTCCATTACCATCTTGAAAGAAATCCTCGTCCTTTTCCTGGTTCATTCATTGTATCTTCTGCAATTACTATGAAAGGAAATTAACATGTTCTGATATTCTCAAAAGATGATGCAAATCTCACTTTAGTCATATAAATGATTTCTATCATTGGTATTAAATAGTTGTCAAAGAATTAGGAAATCAGGAGCTTTTGAAAACTGCCTGTTTTTCCTCTCCCAGTTCTGTAGTAACCCAAATACCATTAAATGACACAGAAGTCCAAAGGAGTTTGAGGGCTGAGAAAATACCTGAGGTCTTTATTTACCATACAAAGCTTGGATCCAGTTTGCCAAGGTCAAGATGAGAGTAGGTAATCAGGAAGAAACCTTGCAGATAGACCTTTGTAAGAAGTTAGTTTATCACCATCTAGGAGAAAGCTTGCTTTGGGGAAGAGCATGGATGGGAGGGGTTAAAGATGTGGTCTTTCATGTAGTAGTATGTATCTGGATCTTGGCTAGACTAAGTGAGGGAACCACTTCACTAGACTGTGTCCAATCTAGATAGAGAATAAACTATTAGAGAAGGAATTGAAGCAACATTGGCTCAAAGTGGCAACCCAGGGAGGAAAGTCTTAGAGCAGACATGAGTACCTGGGTAAAGATGAAAGCTGGAGTTGGAAGGGGAACATGCTAGGAAATTAGAGGTATGTCTGTGGATCATATGTGACTGAGAAGAGTTTTAATGGAGCAGTTTTTATAATTTTTACCAACACTTCTCAGCCAGATGGTATGTCTGTTCAGGAGTAGCTAATTAACCAGATGGGTATAGTAGGAGGATAAAGAGCAAGTGAGACACAAGAGCAAAACTGGAGTTGCTGACCATTGGGGAGTAGCTTTTTTTAGGGAGGCAAGTGTTAATCAGTCTTGACTGACTGAGCCTGGAGGTCAGATGCATGTGTGAAATTCAGTAAAAGCAAAGAGAAATGAAGGGAGACAAGCTGTACAGGAGAAAAAAATCTAGGAAATAGAGTAATTCCAAGTGATGATGACTTTAATGTGCAGCTCTACCCTTGAATAACAATTACAGAGTACAGATCAAAGTCTTAGAAGGAAGGGCAGGAATGTGTGAAACCAGAGAGTTTGAAGAATTATCCACATGAGGGAATGGAGTGGGTTACGGTTCAACAAATCCTTAGTATCCTTGTTGTTTACACTTTGGTGAGTTCACCCCTAAATCAAATTCTCATCTTACATCTTCTTTATATATATATAGCTTACTTTATTTTTCACCCAGCTTATTTAAATGTGTTACAGGAGCAGGTATTGATTTACTGAGCTGTTCTTTAATAATCATAGCTGGAAATTTCAAAAGATCATCAACAATGAAACTAAATAAAAAGGGGATAAAGAAATGGGAAGATGTCTATTGCATCCAGTTCTGTATTTGTTCAAATACTGAGATAAATCATCCTTGAAATCTAGAATTTTTAATTAAGAAAGCAGAAAGCTCATGTTAAATTTACAGATTAAGAGTTATGCCTCCATCAGAATTGCCAACTTTTTTTTTGTGAGCTCTTTCAGTGACATAATGAGCATCCTGTTTCCTTAAGCGGGTAAGTGTAGGTTCTTGTGAATTGACAGGATAGAAGCTCTTAAGAACTGAGTGGGCCGACAGAGCAGCTGGTGTGACATTCCAGTGTTCATACTCCCTTCCAGCTCCTGAACAGAAGGAAAAACACAGTTTTAATTTAGAAAATCTCTTCTTTGACTATAACTGAAAATTTCAACACCAATGAGACTAGAAAATGATAGAACATTTGGTTCTCATATTTAACTGGAGATATAGTATGTTCATATATTTAGTAAACTGCACAGGATTATATAAAATTAACTTTCCTTATTTTTGAGCTTTATAAAAGCTTTTTTTTTTAACTAGGAAACTTACTGTAAAGATGACAGTTTCCTAAAATGTCTAAATAGAACAATAGAATATTAAAAAACAAAGTATAATTGATTTGGGGGAAAGAAGACGGTAGGTATCTAAATTATAGTTCTCTTGAATTTTAAAAAAATGAATTTAATAATTTTAGGGGTTTAAAATACTTTAAACCTATTTCAAAATGTGTCATTAGGAGTTTCCATGTTTTTACTTTGAATGAAGGAAATTATTTTCTGTGTTTGTGTAATACAGAGTTTAAATGGAAAAATAATAACATACTTGGTATTAAAAATCAAAAACAATTCAAAGGACCAGCTAACAGAATATGTTTAGAAAATGGTTTGCTTTTAGTTAGTTATGAAAATTAAGAACAGCATAATAAAGAACTGTGAGAAATTTTCTTATATGTTTTTGTTAGGGAACTTTTGGGTCAAGGTGACATTCCAAGTTTGTTCCCTGAAGTTCAGGACACCCTTATTTGCAGTAGTGGTTCTCTAGAATGGAGTGTCAGCATATCACCATGTTCTGAGAAGTTGGAAGTTGTTAGAAATGGAAATTAACATGCATTGCCCAGATAGACAGGGGATGGGGAAGGACCAGCAGTCTGTTGTAAGGAGCTTTCTGGTGACTCTGAATCATACTGAAGTTTGAGAACTACTAGGCGGCAGTGTAATTAATTAACTTTTAAATTTATTCTTTATTGGTAAATTGAGTATTTTTTTTTCTTTTTTTTAGTATGTAAGTAAAACCTTGCAAAATGAGGTCAACTTCCCAAGAGATAGGTATCATGAATGTCTGGGACAAGATGGTACTGACTGACTGAACCATAATGCAAAAAATGTCTGTGTTGGGATTAGTCACATTAAAATTTTATCATATACTTCACTTAATTAAGTACTTTGTTGGAATAAATAAATAAATATGAACTGGCAGTGACAGTTATCAAAAGATGGAATAGTAATCTTACAGCCCTAGGAAAGGGAGTGAATCACCAAGTTATAGAACCTGTTCTGCTTTGAGCTGATGTATTTTTTTTTTCTTTTTGTAGTTTTTGGCCGGCTGGGTTTTGAACCCGCCACCTCCACAGGGGCTAGCATGCTACTCCTTTGAACCACAGGCGGCGCCCAGAGCTGATGTATTTCTTTATAGACCAAAGACTAGAGGGAAGAAGAGCTGTGTTTGGGGTTAGGATAATAAAACCGGGTGGGGTTATTTTTTTTTTTTTTTTTTTTCATGCTTTCACTGAGCCAGGTGGTTATAGTGTGGTTTCATCATTCTAATTGTGGAATTCTGAAATAAGAGAAATAAGCCTTGTAAGTGCACATATAAATAAATTTTTACTATTATCTATAAACCCATCTAATTTTCTCTTGACTGAAAACAGATGAAAACAAATACAATAAAGATTACCATGCCACCCTGGCACCTCCTTGACAGTTATTCCAGTAAGGAAGCAAGCAGTGGAAAGTGAAAACAGCAACCAGAGGTGAGGACAATGTAGTGGGAACAAAAGTCAAGCATTGGAGAAATTAAGGCAGCAGAACATTTCAGGAGTCAAGGAATGATTAGCAGTAACAAAGGGGCAGATCAGATAAAGACCAAAGTGTCCACTGGCTTTAGGACCCTGAAGGGTCACTGATCATCTGGAGAGTAGTTTCTGTGCAACCTGAGAGAATAGTGTCATGAGTTGATAGTGAGCAGGTGACAGTGCAGCCACAGCACATTTCGGAGAGGATGATAGCTAGTCGTGGGGTTGAATTTTCCTACCAAATGGTCTTTACTGCATACGATCTTTATTTCTTTACTATTGAGCATG
Organism: Arctocebus calabarensis; assembly: GCA_963573935.1. NCBI lineage: Eukaryota > Metazoa > Chordata > Mammalia > Primates > Lorisidae > Arctocebus > Arctocebus calabarensis. The sequence goes on along the minus strand of CAUYON010116215.1, from coordinate 28,343 downwards.
ACTTACTAACTTTATTACCACATTAGTTTGGTATATTTGTATTTAGCATGGATAACCCTTAACACCATTATTTCTCAAATTTCCTCCAGGTTTTATGAAAAATTGAAACTCAGTATTATTACTTTGAATACCCTCAAGAATCTTACCACCCTGGTTTAAAAAAAAAAAAGAAATCACCTTGTAGCAGTAATATAATTCATTTACAAATCTGAAATATGTTTTAACTTTTTTGTCTAAAATGGTTAAAAGAAAATTAAACTTGGTACATCTTGTATACCAACGTGGTTTGAAAACTCTTTAAATCTTAAACATAGTTAGGAGGTTTTATTTTACTCTACTACTTGAGTTGTCATTGCTCCCTCCCTCTGCAAAATCTGTTTTTCAGAATGATTTTAGTTTAGGGTTCAACCCCAGAGCATTAGTGTTCAGTAAACATTAAAGCACCTACTGTGTTCCAGAGACTGCTAGGAGCTAAAAAAATGCATACCACAAATCCTACCTTAGGTTACAGTTCATTGGGGAAGGTAGAGAAGTAAATAAATTACTGCAACTGTGTGATAAAAGCTATATTAGAACAAATAATTGCCTCCTCTGCTCTAATCTGTTTCCCACCCTGAGAGATAAGTATTCATGCCAAATTTATAACTGATAGGAGCTGTAAGCTGCCCTCTAAGGGCTGTACTTAGTTTCTGTCTCTGAAGAGTCTCCTAGATGATAAGGAAGTTTACTGACAGGCGTGGGACTACTTTTAGTCAACCTAGACACAATGGTGGTATTTATGAATCTGTTGAGACTATTAAATCAGGCATTGTGACAATGCTTATTTTTTACTTTATAAATTCTGTGAAGCTAAAGTCCTATTTGGTGAATTTACTCTTGTTCCTATGTTGTTGTTCTTTACTCATCTGACAGAAATTACTTCTGTAAACAAGCTGTATGGGCTTTATGTTCTATGATGTGAGTGTGTATGCTTTAAGCCCCTTAAGAATTAAAAAATTTTAAGTTCAAAGTAGAATTAAATTTTAGTAATTCCATGATTTCTTAGGAGTGTCTTAATGAAATGATTTAAATATGTCAAAACTTTGTAAAAAAAAATTCCCCATCATTTGTGTCTCTTTGATAAGCATAATATTAGACCATCTGTTCTTTCCACTATTAGTCTATTAAACACAAGAGAAGACATCTAGTAGTTACAGAAATTTCTTTATTAAAAGATACTTTAATCGTTGAAAGATTTCAAAATTTTAGGGTGTAAATCAGGTAAAAGGTTATTTTTTTTTTTTGTGCAGAAAGTGATGTTGTAGAAAGATTAAAAGATCACAGTACTGTTTGCTGAGATGGAGATCAGAGATGCAAAAGGCTTGGTTTTTGCCTTAAAGTAATTTTTCTGTCTAAGAAGCCTTAAATGTAGACTCAGTTATATAGTATTTGCACTGTCCAACCCATATAAGGTGGTGAGTTTCAGGTTGTTCATACTGACTGAGGGTCTTGTTGGTATCTAGGAGGGCTGGGTGGGGTGGGGTTAGATTTCATAATTTATGAAGCAGCTTTCATTGTCACAGCCAATGCCAACAGCAAACATAATGAGAAACAACTTTAAAGGCTGGTTACTCTCTCCCTGAAAACCATATGAGGCATAGGAAAAAACAGTTTTTTGCTTCATCTGGAACCAGAAAAGACCCCAAATGGCCAATGCAACCTTACATAAGAACAAATCGGGAGGTATCACTTTATCGGGAGGCACAAAAACAGAGACATAGACGTGTAGATCAGAACAGAGAACCCATAGATGAAACCATCCCCATATTCCCATCTTGGATCTTTGATAAAGCAGACAAAAACTTACACTGGTGGAAAAGAATCCATGGTGCTGGGAAAACTGGATACCCACATGTAAAAGACTAAACAGGATTAGCATCTCACCACTCAGACAAGTAAATTTACGATGAATAACAGACTTAAACCTAAGGCATGAAACTATAAGAATTTTAGAAAAAAGTACTGGAAAAGCTCTTAACAGATATCAGCCTAGGGAAACAATTTATGAAGAGACCAAAAACAATCACAGCAACAACAAAAATAAACAAATTAAAGTGTCTGCACAGATAAGGATACAGCCATAGAGTAAATAGACAACCTGTAGAATGGGAGAAAATATTTGCATGCTATACATCTGATAACGGGCTGATAGCCAGAAGCTACAAAGAACTCAGCAAATCAGCAATAAAAAGTGGGCAAAAGACACAAACAGAAACTTTTCAAATGAAGTTTTTTTTTTTCCTTCCTTTATAATGTGTATACCATTTTTTGGCACCCTCCGTATGTTTTCCATTTACTACAAATCAGGTGTCAGGCTAAGTTTTACATGTATTAACATATTCAGCGATTTGTGTATTATTATTGTCTTCGTTTTACAGGGGAACTTACAGGTAGGTGTGTTTATGTGAAGTAAAGTAGAATAGGTCTGTTACCTCTTTCTCATAAATGTTAGATTCCTGTCATTGTTGCCTAAGCACACTCTCACCGTGTGTGTTAATCATCATGCTGATTAACACCAAGGAATGAACATTGAGCTTTGAGTAAACCGAGCCTTTGTCTTTATATATATGCTGTTGCCTTTACTATGTGTCGTCTTTGTACAGTTAGCCTTTGGAATTAAATGTGAGAGACCATAGTTGTGTACTAGTTACATTTATCCTCCTAGTCCCATCTGTCCGGATCCTGATTCTGTCCTGTATTTGCGGAGTTATGTCCAAACTTCAAGTCACCTATAGATTGAAAAAACACAACTTCTAGGTCTTCAAATCACTAACAAAAGTTTAGAATTATTCAGGAATTAGGAACTCAACAATGCATTAAAAACACTTCTTTCCAGAGGTTGTTCCTCTTGTTTCAAATATACTTAGTTGCATTAGAATATATTTTCTGCCTTGCCTGTGAAAATCTCAAAAAGCTCCATGTTTCATCTCATAATTTACTTAGCTATTCTCCTATATTTCGGTTTTTCTAATAAGTGATATTTTTGTTGTTGCTGTTGAGCCTAGATAGCTTTCATACAACTTTTCCATGATCTAAAAGTCAAGTGACCTCGTGAAAGAAGTAATTGAACTTGTATTGTTAACAAAGCTGTCTTTTTTATAAGGTCTTACTCATTTCTCGGATCTCATAATCATCCTTTGTCATCTGTTGAGGCTCTGGCTCACTCATACTAAAGCTTCGTTCAGTAGGAAGCCACCTTATTCTCCTTTTTGAAGACTGTAACTATTTTTCCTAACACCAGTCTTTGGTTACCTCTTTTTTCTCATAATATGTCAAAGATTACCAACAGTGATGTGACTAAAGATAATTTATTCTGGGATAAATTTTGGAGTCCAGGAAGCCTACGTAGAGCACCTGGGCATTTTCTTGATCTTCTGGGGCCACCTTTCACTTATTATTTAATTTTCAAATAGAAAGTAAAACTCTTTTAGTGAACAAAAGAGCTAAAGAGATGTTTGCTTTCTGTTGTATCCAAATCCCAAATAGTGTGTATCTCACTTGCCATATTGTAGCTAGCAAATGAAAAGCAAAATTACTTTGTTATCCTTAATATTTTTGTCAAACAAAATGACTAGGAGGAGGTGGTAAAGAGGAAAATAGACACGAAGCTGTGGATCATCTAGATCAGGTGTCCTAAAACTTTTTAAACAGGGGGCCAATTCACTGTCCCTCAGACTGTTGGAGGACCGGACTATAGTTAAAAAAAAAAAAAAAACTATGAACAAATTCCTATGCACACTGCACATATCTTATTTCGAAGTAAAAAATAAAACGGGAACAAATACAATTCACACCAACACATGTGGCCCGCGGGCTGTAGTTTGAGGACCCCTGATCTAGATACAGACCACAGCCTGCTGTGTGATCAGTGGGTAATCGGTAATTGAAATAGTTCACTTTTGGGAAGTGGCTTGTTGGCATTTGGTGTTTTTGCTTGGACTTCCTTTTCTTGAAACAGTGAGGGAATTGAACATGATTGGTAATCACATACTTAACAAAGATTTGTGGGTTGTAAAGTGATAAAAAACTCAGCCCCTAAAGGGCATTTGTGGGCATATTACTGAAAAGATCAAGGAGAGGCAAACTTGAGTCACTAATTAGCCTAGGGTCTCACGTGATGTACAGGACTGGCTTGACAGTCCCTGTGCTTGCCTCCCCTGCCCCATTCTCTCTGCACTCTGTATTCTCTCTGTTGGTCCAACCTCCCCTGCCCCATTCTCTCTGTGCTCTGTATTCTGTTGGTCCAACCTCCCCTGTCCCATTCTCTCTGCACTCTGTATTCTCTGTTGGTCCATCCTCCCCTGCCCCGTTCTCTCTGCGCTCTGTATTCTCTGTGTTGGTCCATCCTCCCCTGCCCCCTTCTCTCTGCGCTCTGTATTCTCTGTGTTGGTCCATTCTCAGAGGTTTTGCACTTGTGATATCAGGTGGCTGTAGTAGCTTTTCACCTCTTTCTCAGGTTTTCAATAGGAAGGAACAAGTCACAGCAAAAGTCTTGTCATCTGCTGGCCCTTTTTAGGTGACATGTACCTCATGAACCAGCCATCCATCAGCGTGGGCGGTGGGGACAGAGCTCTGCTCAGACTCTGTGAGAGTTGGAAAGCACAGATTCCTAAATGAATATTGGGATCATGGCTGAAATAGAAGGAAAAGGACTGTGCAGGGCAAATAACAAATATCCACACACTGTCCCTTCAGTTCTGAATTTATCTTGTCATTGGTACATTGGGTATTTCTTGACAGGGGTGACCAATACGGACTTTCCATTCTAACCTAACAAACGTGAAGACTCAGAGTGGAGGCTGTATAGTGGAAAGAGCAGGGCTTTTTGAGTCATACATGTGGATTCAAATCCGAGCACTCTTTTATGTATCCCTATTGTTGAGGAATTTAAAGGGAATCCAATAGATAACATTTTTTTCCTATTTGAATTTCTGTCAAAAGACAAAAAGTTGGTACATAGAAATTTAAAGATCAGTTTTATTTTTTTCACATTATTTATATTTTTGTAGAATACAAATGCAGGTTTGCTGTGTTGGTATATTGCATTGGGGTAGACCAGAAACCGTCAGTACATAAGATCAGTGAAGCAACACACATCGTGCCGACCCAGCAGTCTTCCCATTAATAAAAGCTAGAATGGAAAATTGGGTTTTTGTGTGACAGCAGCGATGTTCTAATATTGAACCTAGAGCCAAACACTTATTTTCCTCTGCTCCAGCACTTGCAGCAGTTATAGGCTTTTTAACCTGGGAGTCTGCTCCTAAAATCTCAGACCAGAACATGTAAGTTCTGTAGGCATCTGATTCCCAAAAGAAGGCAGGGAGGTGAACAAGCTAACTATGTCTAATTTCTCTGGGAAAGTCTCCTGTCAGGCAGATGTTTTCATCTCGGTAGTAATTTGTAGGGTTGTAGGCTAGGAGTTCTTCAGGAAAATGCCTCTTATGGAAACCAGGGGACAGATGAACTCATGTATTCAGCATACAGATTTGTGAATCTTAATTATTTTATCTGTTAAATCTATTTTAGGGTTGATATGGTGTGCAGGCCAAAAATCTTGGATATAGAAATTTAGAAAGATTATCAAATAACCACCCTCTCCAGTTTTTGAACTTAGGTTATTAGAATAATTGATATGAGTAGGAGGAAACCCACTTTTCTTAGGAGATGATAATAATTGGATAAGCATAAGGATTTGTGAAGTGGGTGGAAGTAGGCAAGGGAAGAAAATGTCTTGCAGAATCCATAATTATTAGATCTTTGCAAATTTAACCCAAGACAAGCAAACTTTCCTCAACCAACCATCCTCATGTTGGTATGAATTCCAAGTTTTTCACCTATTTTTCAGTTCAGTGGTTCTCATGGTGTGCATCCTCCTAGACCAGCGGTTCTCACCCTGTGGGTCGTGACCCCTTTGTAACAATGAAAATACATCCTGCATATCAGATGTTTACATTACAATTCATAACAATAGCAAAACTACAGTTATGAAGTAGCAATGAAAATGATTTTATGGTTGAGGGTCACCACAAAATGAGGAACTGTATTAAAGGATCGCAGCGTTAGGAAGGTTGAGAACCACTATCCTAGACCAGTAGCATCAGCGCCATCTGAAAACTTAATAGAAAAGGAAATTATGGATCCCACTTTAATCCTACTGAATCTATTAATAAAACTCTGGAGGTGAGGCCCAGCAGTCTGTATTTTAACCAGCCCTCCATGTGATTTTGATCCATGCTGAAGTACAAGGACCATTTATCTGATTTACAGAGATTCTCATAACAATTTCATAGATTAATTGCATTTACTGATTTATTTTCCAGTTCTTAATCATCAGACTTTTTCTTTGTTTTGGGATGTGGGTGGATTGCTTAAGGAAGAAGAAAAGTTGAATCTGTAAAATGGAGGTAAATAGACATGAACAATTGGACTGAATTTTCATCTTAATAGGTTTAGACATAATGCCATGTTGCCTGTTTCAAAAATTAAATGAGGGACGTTACAATCAGTATAACCTAATTCTTTGTACCCTCAATGAACCCCAAATAATAAATAAAAAAATAAATGTTTTACACCATTAAAAAAAAAAAGAAGAAGAAGAACCTAGGGAGTAGTGATTATAATTTGTGTAGAGGGACTTGAAGATCAGTAAGAAAAAGGGTTATACAGAAGTGACTTTTCGAAGGGAGAATGATGATTTATGATTTCAAGCCTAGGCGATTAGGTAGGATAACGGTGATTACCAAAGAGAACTGCTTAGGGAATAAGATGAACCCCATGTTGGACATGGTAACTTTGAGATGATTGTTTATGGGATGTACATGGAGAAAGAAGGGCTGAGACCTTAGCTTTAGATAGGTTGGAATAATAGGAGGACTTGAAATTATGAAAAAGAAATTAACATATCTTTTCATTCCTCAGACTTCCTGAGTGTCTGTCATACTTCTGATTTCTCAGGATATAGTGATGGACAGACCCTGCCCGCAGAACTAATACTGTACGTGAAAGGAGAAAAAATAACAGCATATACGCTAGTGAACAAGATAATTTCATATTAAGATAATGAACAAGATAATTTCAGATAGAGTATCAGAAAAGACTGACTGAAAAGTCGAGAATTCCTTTGGCCAGGAGGTCAAAGGAAAACCCAAGGTGGTGACGTGTGACATAGATCATGGTGGAAGTAAGTTTTAGACAGCCCAAAGATAGTGGAATCACAAAGTAGCCAAATAGAGTTGCGGGAAGCCATATTAAAGAGGTTTTTGTTTGTGTGTGCGGTTTGTTTTTACTTTTTGTCCTTTCAGGGGCTATTCTATATGAAAGTCTCACTCTTTTGCCCTGGTGGAGTGCTGTAGTATGGTCATAGCTCACAGCAACCGCAAACTTATGGGCTCAGGCAATCATTTTGCCTCCGCTTCCTGATTAGCTGAGACTAAAGGCACAATGCCCATGACACACGACTAGTTTTTTCTATTTTTAGTAGAGACGGGTCTCACTGTTGCTCAGGATAGTCTCAAACTCCTGAGCTCAAACAATCTTCATCTTGGGAAAAAAAGAAAAAAAAAAAAGATACAGGTCCAAGTATTAAAAATAATATCTACTTGGAGACAGTCCAGCTCTGGCTTTTTAGCCATTTTTTAGAGATGCTTAAATCTCAGTTTCTCAAAGCCTTACCCTTCTTGGTAGACTAAAAAGTAATAACACCTCATGGGATTAAATTGTGAGGACTAAATGAGACAATGAATTTAAAGCAAGTAGCATATTGCTTGAAAAGTAAATGCTTGAATGGTAACTATTGATAACAGTAATACTGAATGTATTGTGAAGTTCAGCCCCTGTTAAATGAAGTTTCATTTAACAATCTAATGTGTTTTGATAATTTTATTTAGAAGTTAATATTTTGATATTTTATCATGTGAAAAAAATTAAAGACATGAGACACTATAATTCACAAATAAGTTTTTACAACTTAATGATGCACTTAGATTAGGTACCTGAAACATTTAGAAAGTATTTTTATGTGCATAATACTCTATAAGATTTTATTCACTTTTAAATATTTTCTTCTCGCAGGTGTGCACATCTCATGATTGATATAAAGAAACTAGCCATGGGCCAAAGGTCAAAATACTTCTCTGGGAAATGTTGCTGCTGATGCTGCTTCACAAAGTCATACAATGAGTGTTTGGTTTGAAAAAGATTTTCACATTTAAAAGATTTTCCTCTTGGAAATATATCAAGTGAAAATTAGATTTTTCTGGGAAACATTTTCCTCCTAATAAATTATACTTGTAATGGGCGACATGGCGAACAACTCCGTTGCATATGGTGGTGTGAAAAACTCTTTGAAGGAAGCTAATCATGATGGAGATTTTGGAATTACGCTCGCAGAGCTGCGGGCTCTCATGGAGCTTAGGTCCACAGATGCATTACGAAAAATACAGGAAAGCTATGGAGATGTGTATGGAATTTGCACCAAGTTGAAAACATCTCCTAACGAAGGTAAGTTTTGTTGTGTTTATTTTTGTCCTTTGTGCAAAGAGTGCTATATATTTGGCTTGTACATAAACATGTTTTTATTGTCTTTGTTGTATGATTATACCATAATTACAGTAATATTAAGAATGGTGGGTTAGTTAATCATTTTGGTTCAGAGAAAGAAGCTTTAGATCAAAACATAGCATTGTAGATTAATTTATATGTTTAGATGTGAGGGATGAAATAATTTGTCCCATTGTACAAGTTATTGCAACTTGTGTGTGATAACAAGATTGTCTTTCCATTTGAGCTATAGAGGAAGGAACCAGACTTTGTTGCCTCAAGGGGATTCGGTGGAAATAAACTCTGCTCACTGCCCTTCATTTTGCCAGGTAGCTTAAAATAGTTGTCATTGCCAGTAGCTGACCAAGTTGCTTTGAGCTTATGGGGCTTAATCTAAACATTAATTATTAGTTCAGAAGGTCCAAAAGCAGATGGAGCAGATTAGTTGGCAGGTTTTTATTTATCAGACATTTCTTTTGATTAAAGATAGTTTTCTGTCTTTGAATTATGTTGAATTTCCCTTTGTTCAAAGAAGGCTTTGGTTTCATAAATTTTGATGTGTAGTATGTCTCTTTTTGAAAATCAAGAAAGGAACATTATTATAACTTTATTGCATTATGGTCTTTGAAATAATTTCAGAAAATGGCTTTTTATACACTAATCATACACTGTTGAACATAAAATTAAAGTTAGGAAGTTTCAGGAATGCATTTCCAAATTACAGAAATAGAGTTGGGGTGCACACATGAGGATGAATGTCCGGTGAGTACAATTCATTTTACTAAGGATGTGAAATGATTAATGTAAAATTTTGAAGCATGTTAGTATGTACTCCAAAACCAATCCTAGAGAAATTATGCAAAAGTGTTTTTCTTAACATTTGGTAGATTCATTAATTCAAGTGAACCATTTGTACTTGTTACATTCAGTCTGAAGTCTAGTTGTTGAGTGTTCCATGAGCACCATGCTGATAGGAGACATTAACATTAACGAACTCCCAGGGCAACAGCATAGTTTATTCAGAAAGCATCATTGAACTTCTTTTTCAAATGTACACTTACCTATTCTTTTTCTAATCATGCCTTTGTATCTCGCTGCTGTTAATCAAAGTTCTTGTCTACTAATAACTGATTACCCTTCTATTATGTCCTCAGTTCTATAGACATGATTTCTCATTAATTTGCCCAAAATAACAGCAGATGAGAAACTGCAATGCAGATGTACTCTTTACATTGATTTTTGGTTTAATTATTAACTGAAAATTTCACACCTAGTACAGTGGTTTTTTTAAATGTAGGAAGGAGGTGATTACCTTTTGGCGTAATGGAATCTATGGATAATTTCTAGAAATATTCACTTAACACTAACAGTTTTATATGAATTACTGTTGCTTTGTACTTCTAAGTAAATATACATTAGTTCCCTTTTGTATTTTTAGAAAAAGTTTGTTCATGTTCTTCTTGGTATTTTGAATTTAGTAATTGCTAAAATTTGTACAAACTATTATCTTCACTGTTTAATATATAAACATAGTTTGTTATTTTGAAATATTCTTTTAAAGAACGTGAAATTAGCCATTTTAAGCATTATATTTGTGCTTACATTCGTTGGAAGTATTAAAAACAGCAGTAGCCTTCACAGGAATATTAATTCCCAAAGAAATCTTCAGGGTTTTCGTTTCATGTAGTAGAAATGATTCATTCAGAAAGCTAGCGAACAAGCCGGGCATTGTGGCGGGCGCCTGTAGTCTCAGCTACTTGGGAGGCTCAGGCAAGACAATCGCCTGAGCCCAAGAGCTGGAGGTTGCTGTGAGCTGTGACATCACGGCACTCTATGAAGGGTGATAAAGTGAGACTCTATCTCTAAAAAAAAAAAAAGAAAGCTAGTGAACTTTTGGTAACTGATGATAAGAAATGAAACATGATCAGGGAGTCTGTATGCCCCAGGAAATAATCTAGATGGCAAAAGAGCAATAACAATTCTTTTGTCAGAATAATCTATTTGGAGTCAGAAAGTGAGAATTGAAAGGATTCTTTTGTGTACATGAATTTTGAATAGGTGTAGGTCATTACAAAAGTTTTGAGATACACAAAAATCAAGAAACAAAATCTTCATGGTCAGAAACAAATGAAGCCCTCCCAGCAACACTAATAAGCCAAGCAAGTTGAAACTTGCACAGTGAGTCAGAGAGGGCACTGTTAACTGTGTTGCTTGGAAGTGAAATAATGGGCATCACACAGTCGGTCTCACAACTTTTACATTGAGTCACATAGGTAAAACTCAGGTTGTTTGCCTGTCTTTTTATTTCTTTCATTTATTCACGTATTCATTGACACAGGCCATCTTCCATCTTTCTTGGGATGCTGATTATCATGTGTTTTATGTGCCTCTCCTAAAAATAAGAAAGGGTCAGCATTTATTGGAAGATAATCAGAAGAATATGATTAAATCCCATCTGGATTTCAGAGATTTTAATAAAAAGGAGGAACGTGTGCATCTTAGAATTGTTGGAATATAGTAGTTGTGGGATATTTGCTATGTGACAGGCACTTTACCAGGCACAGGGTGCATATCCATGAATAAAACAAAAATTCCTGCCATATTTTCACATGGGAGAGAGAGACAATTCACAAGACAACTGAGTGAAATGTGTAGCATGTTGGTGACCCATGCTTCAGAGAAAAATGAGTAGAGAAGGGAAATCAGATATATTGGGGGTGCTGATACTAGATATTGCTATAAAGCCTGAAGGAAGAACCTAGGATGTATCTTAGGAACAATAACAAAAAACTGATAAGTAACACTTGTAATGGATAATACTTTTGTGCTAGGTTGATTATTAGCACTTAAAATATTACCCTAAAATGAGTTAATCTTTTAACACCTTTATTAGAATACCTTTTTCTTATTTTACATCTGAAGAACTCATAACACATACATAGAATTTACCCAAAGTCACATTCTGGCTGCAGAGATCACGCTTCTCACCACGACAATGTCCTGCCTGTTATACAGAGTTCAGTTCACACAGCTAGTGAAGAGTCGAGACATTGAGAAAGAGACACTGTGTTCCTCTCCCTCAATAGTATTTTTTGGTGGAGAAACAATTTATTTTTCTTTAGAATTATACGATGAAAAAAATTTGTCTTAAGGTTCTGTATATCAATCAGGTCTTTAAAAATGTGCCCTATTCAAGAAATTGAATTTATGTGCTTTTTGTCTCGACAATTTATTATTTGCTTTCTGAGTATGTTTTGAAGAGTGCTATATGTGTCCTAATCTATAGGTGTGTTTAATTTTCACATTAAAAACTTCCCAGTTCTTAATAATCATCATTGCTCTTTAAGGAGTTAAGCTATAAACTTGAAGATTAACTGGAATTGGGACTTAAAACTTCATTATTGTTAGCTCTATTAGAGCAGATGTGTATCTTACAGTTCTAGAATCCAAGAATGCACTGTTATACCCAGACATCCTGCTTGTAACATCTAGTTTTATAAAATTCCCTTCATGCTTTTTTCTTTTATATATTTGTTTTCCTACATTGACCTTGTTATATTCTAAATCATATTTGTTATTTCTTACATTTTAGCACTGGCTTTTGGTATTTTTTTTTATTTTAATGTATTCCTGTATTAGCTGTGTATTTTACACTGAATGATGGACTTGCTAATGGGATTACAGACCTCTAGCCCTAGTATCAGGTTTATTATTCAGTATCACTGCATTAAACAAAGTACAAAAATGAATTCATAAAAATTAAAGGCAGTTGCTGAGGTATTTTGTAAGAGGTGTGGCTCACAGACTTATAAGAGCAAGAGAGCAGATGGGGACACTAAGCTTTTTAAGTGGTGGTTGCTGCAGTTAGAAGAGGGGGAAAAATAATAATAAAAGGAGACATTGGTAGAGAGAAACGAGAGGAATGTGGTAGAAAGCAGGGAAGAGTCAATAGCAATTGTCTCTGGTTTCCTAAATGTTTCAGGTGGCAGTTGATATTTACTTGCTAGAAGTAAGGCTCTTAATAAGGTGTACTCTAATCATGTCTTCATGATAGAATAGAATAAAACTGACATGTACACATGAAAATTTATTTTAACTCTTTAAGAAGTCAGCACTTCACTTAGGATAAATCATTGACTAAGGCTTCTGCAAGAATGCTCTAGTGCCCCAGTACATACGCTTGGTTTTACAGATTAGCTAGCATAGTCATTCCTAAAGTATTTGCCTAGCTGTGGTATGCCAGGCATTTATGTTTTAAAACTTATTTAGAGTTGCCAGTGAGGGATTTATTATTGATGATTCTGTATGACCTTGTCCAAGAAATTTATCACCACTGCCAATAGTTACACACTTAATGCCTACTCTAATCACTAGTTTCCATTGCCGTGAATTTTCTGAAGATAGTTGTAACACTACTACTTCTCAGCAGCATATATATTTTTAAAGTCCTACTTGATAGAGTTTGAAGTAATATGGTCTTAGAGGTTTTTTATTTTTAAAAGTGTTCAGATTACAATAGACATAACTTGTTCCCAAAGAATCCTCTTCTGACTTTTGTAGCATTACACTCCTGGGGGTTTCCTTGGTCCTGTCTGGCCAGTCTCATCAGCCTTTTGTGCTTTTCTTTAGCTGGTGGTCATTCTTGGGGTTCTGTTCATTGTACAATTTCTGAGGTGATAACCGTCCATTCCCATGATTTCACGTGCCATCTGGATACTGCTGATTCCCACATTTTTAGATCTAGTCTAAGATTGTCTCCTGAGCTTTGGGCCTGAAAACCTAAACCACATACAGTCTAGTGTGTTTAACTGTTACTGGTTAGAGTTCCTTGAAGGCAGGTGCCAGGGAAAGGCATCCTGGCTGACTCATTTCTCTTCATATACTTGGTGCCTGGCACAGGGTGGGCATTTGGGAAAGAATTTAAAGGTTGACTTTATGCCATGGCTTTTGAATTTGGGAGTAGGGGAAGGATCATCTCTTTTGATACCATGCTATAGGAAACCCAAGACTGTTTCCCAAGAAGAATGAACACTAAGATAAATTTTTGCACACTTTCAAGGTTGTCTGCTGCTACCAGGCCCACTTTCTCACATGCAGACACACATATACGTGCAGTATACTCTCAGATAACAATTTCAAGTGCAGAATTTGATAAGACTGTACTGTGTGCTTTGTGTTAGCCATGATTTTTTTAGTTAAACCTAGTTCCCAACATTCTAGTAAACTATTCCCCCTCCCTCTTTATTTCCTAAATTAGGGCATGATTTTATTATTCCCAGTAATTGGGATGTTCCTATTTCTTATAAAATACCAAGGTCTTGAAATAATTTGCATTTTATTTCATAATATGTTCTTTTCTTTTCCAGTATAAACACAATACTGTTGAGCTATTATCTACTCATAGAACAAATACGAGCTTTTTTTATTCCTCTCAGTGGTGGATCCAAACACCCCCCCCCCCAAAAAAAAACATAATTCTGAGGCTGCTTTTGATGATTTTTAGTTATACTTTTTCTTTGTGGAGCTAACTGGGCCATAAGGAGATCAATCCCATTCATGACCTTGGCCTCATTGTCACTGTGCTACAATCAACTGAGCCAATTAGGCAGAAGATTTCTCATTATGTTGACTCCTAAGTATTCCTAATAATTTGATATCCTATCTTTTGTTTTTAAAAACAAGAACCAGGTAATTTCTTACCGGTCTACCAACTTAGTTCTTTCTATCTCCACACACTTTCTTTTCTCTCTCTTTACAGTGGAAGCCTCTTCCTGTAAGTATCCTAGCTAACACCTATGACTTGCCTTCCATTCCTTCTTACTTCTATGAAGGCTTTACTCCAAGTAGTATTCTGTCTCTCGTGCTCCTGTGGTGTCACCAGTGTCTTCTCCTCTGCTTGATCATCCTCACTGGTAAATTCGTGTGTACCTTGTCTTAACATCTGCCACAAACAAAATGCAAATAAAACCCATCGTAACTCACCTTTACTGATTTATTTCTCCCTGCTGCATCGCAGTCCTGGAAAGTTACGTATACGTACTCTTCCTGCTTGCTCATTCCCATCCTCTGATCAGCTCTTTCTTCCACATCACTCCAAGTGGAGTGATTCCTTATCAGGGTCACCAGCCTCTATCTAGTGAAAGAAAGTGCTCCATTTTCTGCTCTTTCTTACCCAGCCCTATCACACCATTTGCCATAATCAGCCACATCATGTTTTAAACAATCTTTCCTAAGTCTTTCCTAGTCTTCACTTGCAGCTCTGCATGATCATGTTTTGTTTCTGTGCACCGCCCCCTCTACTGGCTGTTTCTTCTCATTCACCTTGGACTTCTCTTCCCCGTTTGACTGTCATTGTCAGAGTGCTCCAAGGCTGTCCCCCAGCCCTTCTCCCTTCTTGTCTGCTTATTCTAGCTTTCTTGAAGCTCTCATCAACCCATGGCTCCAGAATCATCTGTATATTGATGACTCTGTCAGACTTCTCCCTGAGTTCAGAATATGGACAACCATTTATCTCCCAGATATACCCACTGGTTTTGTTTAAATCTGTGAAACAGAATCATTACTTCTTCCTTCCCATTCTCTCCAATCCCCAAAGCTTTCCCTGTCTTGGTAAATGACTACCACTAGAGTGCTTGGACTCCTCCCCGCCCCCCCAAAAAATAACCAGTCTAGATTTTTTTTTCTTTTTCCCTTTCATCCCACATCCAGTCCATCAACAAGTTGTCTAATCTCCTTCCAGGATACCTGGAAGATCCAGTTATCCTGTTACCCCTCTCTGCCTCCACCTGTAAAGCCTAGGTTCAAGTGCTGTCACCTCTGCTTTGTACCATAACAGCCTCTGGACTGCCCCTCCCCCCACTCTTCAGTTCATCCTTTTCATGTAGCACTTCAAACGGTCTTTCTAAAAGGCACATTAGTTGTCACTACCCTGCTTTAAAATCTTCTCCTGGATGCCAGTCCTTGCTCCATGCCCCCATGGTCAGATGTCTTTGTCCACTTTGTCCATTTTCACTCTCTTCTTTCCTTCTTGGTCACTGGGTTTTAGCTACAGCAGCTTTGTTTCTGGCTCTTCAATCTTCTAGCCTTGTTTTGTCTTAGGACGTTTGGGTTTGCTTTTCTGCCTTGGAGAGTGCTCTGCTCTACAGGCCTCTCAGTGGCTGGCTGTCCACTATGCAGACTTGAGTCGGACGTCAGCTCCTCAGAGAGCCTGTGCAGCCCACTGAGAGCGCCACTGGCCTCTTCCCTCTTCTTCATTGCACTTATTTGTGGCTGTGATTATTTTAATTGTCTACTTATTTATCTGCCTCCAGTATAACATAAGCTTGTTGACTGCAGGAATTGTCTTATTCACACTGACTCATCAGCACGTAGAACAGTCCCTGGAAGAGGGAGGTGTTCAGGACATAGCTGCTGGGAAACAGGCTGTTGTTGCTGAGCTATAAGGTTTATTATATTTAGATAGCATACGTTTATTATTAAGAGACATTAATTGCCCCCCCACACACAGAATTAGTGCCTATACTGTTCAATTATTTTGTAACTTGCCTTCCCTTATTTAACTTAATTATCCTGTAATTTAGGATTTACAAACTATATACTTTCGCCTTTGGTCCTTCCAAAGAGCTTTGTAAGTTAGACCAACAAATGTTAATGTCCCTCTTTGACCCCCGAAGAGGTGAAGTGTCCTATAGGTGATTACAGTAGCTTAACTGTAACCTAGGGTTGTCTAACTCCTAAACCAGTTTTATTGGTGCAGTGTCCTAGGCGTGTACTTATGTGTGTGATGGCAGTTTTCTTAGAAGAATTATAATGACCTTTCAGACCTTGTTTTCAGCTGCTTGTTTATTTCTTAGATTCTCCCTGAGGTTTGTCTTTAAACTATCTTTAGAGCTGTGACTGTTCTTTTCACCATTAACATAAAATACTGGCCCACTGTAAGTTAAGATTTTACCATTAATGTAAAATGGCCCACTTTAAGTTAAGATGTAACCAGTTATTGTAGTTAAAATGGTGATATTTAAAATTATCAGGTGTCATAGGTAGATACAGTTAATGGTGGTCTCTATTCAGTATGATTTAAACTCATACAATCGATAGCTCCAAACAAATTTCATAGGAAACAAAATTGGAGACCAGCAAAGGGGGGGATACAGTCTTTCCTTTTTGATTTTTACTCTTTTGCGAGGAAGGGCATTAGAACACGAGACAGGACAAACCTGCCCGCTGTCCAGCATCGTCCTTGTCAGTGTGTTCTTCCTTCACTGCCTTGCTCTGAATTGATGCTTCTCTCATCAGAAGTGTAAAGTGTTTTTTGTGGACCCTGTTATAATTGCTCATGAGAACATTCTCTGGCATCTTTTTTGGTACCTTTGACAAAGTAAATAATCACTTTAAACCTATATGTTCATTTCGCATTATTTATTCTAACAATTTACTTTGTTCTGTCCTTCTGTTCTCTGCCTGCCTCAACATTGAGATTGATAGTTAAACACTTGGAGCCAAGAACCTTACAGTAGTCTCCCGTTTTCCTGTTTTTGTTCTTTTGGAATGGTCTCTTGCCAAAAGCACAAGTTGAAGTTAGGTTTAATATGATAAATTAAAAGTAGTAGTATTCTAGTACAATGCTCTCATCTTCAGTATTCTTAAATAGACTAGGGAAAAACGTCATTTATCACTGCTGTATTGCTTTACTTCCATAGTATGTAATGACTATTCGGGATGTACTAAGTTTTACCAGATCAGCAGGGTTAATCTTAGGGGGGGTGAAATGGATGTTCATCCAACTCTGTCCTGGCCTTCTACCTCCTACAGTGCCCCATCTCCCTACCGTGACAGTGGGTGTGGTCAATAGCACCACCTGTTTCTTTTAAGAAAGATCATCTTAAGTATCCTATATTTTGTGACGTGCAAGTCTTTGTTCAATCTAAGTAGGACAAATATTTTTGCAGAGAAGCTTTTAGAGCTAGTGCTAGATTAACTTTTCATTGTTCTTCAGTAAATAAGAGTAAAAATCAAGGACTTTTTTCTTTTAATTATACATGGTACAGTGACTAAATCAAATCTACATATGTACCTTTATATGCAAATGTCCGTAGTTTGGAGGGAGGCATCCTAACGTCAGGGAAATGTTTAAATTCAATATAAAATCCATCAAACTGTCCTATCAGTTCTGGTCTCCAGCAGTCTACAAGATAGTATGAAAATGAAAATTCTCAATCTTATCCTCTGTCATTTATGTAAAATGTTCCTTTAAAGCACTGCACATGTTCTTCAGTGATTTAAAGTCTGTATATTTAGTACAAAGAAATAAACATTTTGATGTAGGGTCTTAGGGATTGCAGTATAAAGAGTGATAAATTAAGGTGTTTTGAATGAAAATAGATACTTTGATTTGTAAGAAGTAAAACTGTTCACTGAAATTTGTTTCTCTTTTTTAGGTTTAAGTGGAAACCCTGCAGATTTAGAAAGAAGAGAAGCAGTGTTTGGAAAGAATTTTATACCTCCTAAAAAGCCAAAAACTTTTCTTCAATTAGTATGGGAAGCATTACAAGATGTCACTTTAATTATATTAGAAATTGCAGCCATAGTATCATTAGGCCTTTCTTTTTATCAACCTCCAGAAGGGGATAATGCACGTAAGTACAGGTAGAGAGGGAGGCAGGGAGATGCTTGTGTGTGACTCACCTTCAGTGCCTTCATTTAATTAGCACGTAATAATAATAGGTGGCCAGTGTTTATTTTCATTTGCTACTACCATTTTGCAGTGAGGCACAGAGGTTAAATAACCTGTCCCTATCTGTGTCTGTGCATATGAGAGCAGTCTGGAAAGTGGTGCATGTCTGGCATGGACCTACGCCATGTGCATGACATGGTCTGTGCTAGCACTGTTTATGGTTTGTAGAGCACTCAGTATGAAACAATTCCAGGTTTTAATTTTCAGTTTCTTTTGAAAAATGTCACTATAAAAACAAAATGCTATTCTTGTATATAGGATGTAGTGACAGGTACATTACCAAATTTGTCACAGGAGATGTTGGAATTAGAGTCCAACTAAGAAGATAGTCTAGAGTTGTCAGTGTAGTAAGACCTTTTAAAAAGAGTCACAAGCCACTAGAAGTTGGTAATGAAACATGGGAACATGCTCCCATGGTGAGAAGTTATGTAGTGTTTGTACCTTAGCATTTATTAGTATACTGCTTGTATCTTTTCTCATGTTATGTTTGAACACTAAGGTAT
This sequence comes from Arctocebus calabarensis, assembly GCA_963573935.1. NCBI lineage: Eukaryota > Metazoa > Chordata > Mammalia > Primates > Lorisidae > Arctocebus > Arctocebus calabarensis. Next base: position 9,530 of record CAUYON010116215.1, on the reverse strand, counting down.
ACTAACTAGCTTAAACGAAATCTTTTTATTTGTAAATTTTCAGTCATAGAAATCTAAATTGTCAAATTTCTTACTTATAACTCTTTGGCGTGAATGTGCTATAACCTACAACCTAAATAAATTTATAGTTCATGGTATCTGCATACTAGGGGTTCTCAAACTTCTTGATCTCAGGACTCCTTTAGACTCTTAAAGTATTGAGAACTCTAAAGAGCTTTTAATTATGGGTTGCAGATATTTTTTCTAAATTAAAATGGAGAAATTTTAAAATATTAATGTGTTCTCACTACAAAAAAAATGATCACTATTTAGGTGATGGATACATTAATTGGTTTTGGTAATCATGGCATGCACCATATATATAATTTTTGTCACTCATAATTCTAAAGCTGGAGAAAGTATCAGTGCATTTTAAAATAATTACCAATTTCATATTAACATAGATAGCATTTTTGTCAAAAGTATCTCCCCATAATGAATTTTTAAATGAAGTAATGAGTGGTAGTGTTTTTCATTTCATCATATCTCTTTAATGTCTGGCTTAATTGGGGGTAATCTGGGTTCTCATATCTCTTTCTTCGTTTAATATGTCACATTATCATAGTCAAAGAATTTTCTTTGGATAATTCTATTATAGTATGTTAATAAAAGATGAGGCAAATAATGTCTTAGTATTACAGAAACAGGGTTGACCTTGGGGCTACCGATGAGGTTCCTCAGTAGCACTTTGAGAACTACTTCTCTTTATTATCATTGTCACACTTGATAGACCACTCAAGAAATAGCTCAGGTAGGGTGTTTTAAAATAGGGTATTTGCCTCGAAGTAGAGATTAAAAACTGAATTTAGGGCGGTGCCTTTTGCTCAGAGAAGTAGGGCGCCATATGCTGGAGGTGGCGGGTTCAAACCAAGCCCTGGCCAAAAAATGCAAAAAAAAAAACCTGAATTTAGATTTTGCGTATCTCTCAGTTGAATGTATTTACGAGGGAACACCTTTAACAAAATTGTTTTGTTTTGTTTTGTTTTTGAAACAATCTCACTATGTCACCCTTGGAAGAGTGCTGTGGTGTCACAGCTCAAACTCAGCAACCTCAAACTCTTGGGCTTAAGTGATTCTCTTGCCTCAGCCTCCCAAGTAGCTGGGACTACAGGTGCCCACCACAACATCTGGCTATTTTTTGTTGTAGTTGTCATTGTTGTTTAGCTGGCCCGGGCCAGGATTGAACCTGCCACTCTCAATATATGGCGCCGAATTTGCACTTTACTGAAAACATTATTAATATTTTTTTATAACCATAAACTATAGTGTTTTTGTAACTTTGGTCTTGATATTACTTTCTTTTTTTTCCTACAGCTTCTTTAAAAATTTGTACTGGTTGTCAGTAGGAAAGGGATTCAATTTATAAAAATAATGTTATTTTACTATTGTTTCAAGATCATTCTGATCTTATAGAGTAGAACTGTATATGAAATATGTCATTAACTTATTTTTAGTTCTCTTTTAAAATATTTAGTAGTTTAGTGGTAAATGTGCATAGGCGATTTAAAGATGAAAGTTATATAATTATCTCATAATTCTTTCCCCCTTAACCCATGTTACATTAGTCTTTAAATATTTTGGGCAATTTACTCTTATCAAGAAAAAAATTGAACACATACCTCTAAATGGTACGCTACTAATTATACATTTAAAACTGTATGTATATAATCTGTTTATTTTTAGGCATATACAAAACTAAAAGTTGAAAGAAAAGTGAGATTAAGCTTAAATTTTTGATTTTTAATAGCCAGAACACATTATTAACCTGATTTGGATCTAAGTTTGATTTATTTCAGAACTTGGTTTTAATGTCTCTCAGAGGTGAAAAGAAACACACAACATAATATAAATCCAAATGGGAAAAGTGTACTCACTAAATCACGAAACTGATTTTCAGGCCCATCTACTAGTTATGTAAAGGTGTTGGTTAGAATATGCCTAGTAAATTCCATCTTTGATGTCAGTCTGTTGTTCTGGTATACTATATAAGGAACCTACCTTTTTATATTTTTAATAAATGACATCAAAACCCTCTGAAATGCTTTATTTGGACAATATTTTATGTATTGTATACTTCCAGGTTGGTCATTGTGGTCAGCATGGTCCTTGAGTCCATACTTGCTGTAATTCAGAATTAATCTCCTGTCTTCCAGAGGTGCTAGGGAAAGTTATCTTTACAGCTTCTGTTTAAAATAATCTAAATAATAAATTCACTTAAATGGTTATTACTTGTGATGACACATGATCATATCCTTGAGCTTGAAAATAATGAAAGTAGAAGTGTTATTATTTGGGTTGGTTGGGGCCTGTACTCTCAGTGGGTCATCCTGCCTCTACCTCACTTTATACCCATTGACAGTGAATCCTATTGATGGGTCCCAGGGTTTTTTTGTACTGTTCCTAAACTGTCTTACATTTCATCCCCAGTAGATCCTACTTCATTCTGTCTTCTCCTTTTAATCTGGCTAGTACTCCTCTCCCAGATTAATCTTTAAACAGCACCCTTACTCCTCAGAGCCTTTCTTCAGTCTGTGCTCATGGTTCTGGAATGTGCTTTAATCATTTTTTCTGTCATTTGTTCATCCTCTTCTTTTCTTCTCAATAATTCTTCTCCTGCCTTGTGTATCCTAGGAAAACCAATGGGTTTCAGACATTTCAGTTCAGCTCAGTAAAAAATAATTATATGTAACAACCCAGAAGCACACATTCCTTCATGTGAATTTATAAATAATCAGAAGATAGTTTGAGGAAACCATACTAAACCTTATTACATGTATGTCTTTTCTGTTCTGTTTCATTTTCTTAGAATGTCAGTCATGTGCTAGTGAATTGATTTTAGACTCACAAGTAGATTATCCCCCAAAGTGCAAAAAAACAGTTCCATTATTCTTTACCATTGTTGACTCTACAGTTTGGGGTTTTAGGTTTTTTTCCTCATCCTTTTCTGAACTCTTTTCTACTGTAGAGTATTTGTATTGACTTTCATCCCTCCCTGGAATTCTCTTCTCTTTGGTCTCTGTGGCTGTTTCCTTGTTATCACTTGGCTCCCAGCTCACTTGTCAAGAACAACCCAGTGGGGCCTCCTCTTCTCACCTAACCTCAGTTAGTCCTCTTTTTTTTTTTTTTTTTTTTGTTTGATAACACCTCATCATGTATTATTTTCTTAACAATACCTGAAGTTAATTGTTCATGCTTTATTATCTAAATTCTTCATATGCTATGCCTACTCGCCAGTCTGAGTGTGGGTGCCATGAAAAGAGGGAATTTGTATGTTTCAAGATGATTCTCAAATAACAAGTAGCACTTTGCTTAACTTTTCATGTTATAAAAGCCAAGATTTGACCACAATCTAATAAAAATGACAGTAAATAATTGGCTGAGTATGAAGGATGTCTCAGCCACTGTTCTTCCTACTGCTCACATTTAATCCTCACAGTAACTCTGGGTGGTGATACTCTAATTTGACAGGTGAGGAAACCAAGTCTTAAAAATAAATAACTTGCCTTAGGACAAAGGTTTTGTCTCCTTCAGTGCTCTTACAGTTAGCTGGTACCCTATTGTGCTTCCCTGGCCTGAGGCTGAGAATCTCAGAGGCAGGAAACTTGAAATTGCTATAGTGTTCTTTTTGTTGTGGAATGCTTTGAATTTAATGAAATGTTTAGAGTTTGAAATAAAATCAATATACTAAATAGACATAATTACAATGAAAATGTTGTTGGGACCTGTATGTATTTTGTCATCAATTCACAATCTTTTTTTTTTTTTGACAAATATTTTCTTTCTTTTCAAATAGTTTGTGGAGAAGTTACTGTTGGGGAGGAAGAAGGTGAAGGTGAAACTGGTTGGATTGAAGGAGCAGCAATCCTCTTATCTGTAGTATGTGTGGTGTTAGTAACAGCTTTCAACGACTGGAGTAAGGAAAAACAATTTAGAGGTTTGCAGAGTCGAATTGAACAAGAACAGAAGTTTACCGTTATCAGGGGTGGTCAGGTCATTCAAATACCTGTGGCTGACATTACTGTTGGAGATATTGCTCAAGTGAAATACGGTAAATAGAAAAGCACAGTACTTCTGACACTATAAAATTATAATTATGTTTACAGTTCAGCATATCATTGCTTTTTATTTTAGGTGATCTTCTTCCAGCCGATGGCATACTTATTCAAGGCAATGATCTTAAAATTGATGAGAGCTCATTGACTGGTGAATCTGATCATGTTAAGAAGTCTTTAGATAAGGATCCCTTACTTTTATCAGGTATTACTTTCTCTTGTAACTTTTTTCCCCATCTCCAAACACCATTTTCCTAATAGCCAACCATGTAACGAGGACTGCATATTTTATGCAGTCCTCTACCCTTACGATACTTAGCTTTTTTAAAAAAAAATTGTAAGCTAACAGAAATATTAGAGATAATTTGAATGCAAAACCACATTTTACAAATACGAAATCTGAGTCCAAAAAACCAAGTGTGAGATTTGGTGTATGTCAGTATAATGATAAAACTAAAACAGAGGCCAAATGATATATACTGAATTATTTTATTCTGTATCATGTTTATCATTAAGGCCCAGTGAAATATGAAATTAAAGAATGACTATATATTTAAATCAAATTAATGAATTGCTTGTCACCAGGGATCTAAAAAGACAGGGTTTTCAGAAAGAACTGATAAAATCCATCAAATTCACCTACTCCATCTCCCCCATTTAACTGCTGAAGAATGAGTCTTGAGATATAAACTAGTTATCTAATACATGACTAACCAACAAGAAGTCCAAAAGTAGCATCCACATGTAGTTAGGATTGAATTTGTACATGGTGAAGACGTGTTCTAGGAATGGAGAAGAGAAGGGTTTACATAGGTTAGGATATTATTTGAAAGGGAGAGCGGGGTGTCAGTTTGAGAGGCTCTAATATAATAACTGTAGTAGGGTGAGGAACCTGCGGCCTCAAGGCCACATGTGGCCTTCCAGATCCCCAGATGCGGTCCTCTGATTGACTTGAATCCAAACTTCATAGAAAACATTCCTTTAGAAGGATTTATTAGGCCAAGGCAGGTGAATTGCCTGAACTCAGGAGTTTGAGACCAGCCTGAGCAAGATCGAGACCCTGTCTCTGAAAAATAGCTGGACATTGTGGCAGGTGCCTGTAGTCTCAGCTACTCAGGAGGCTGAGACAGGAAGTTCATCTGAGCCCTAGAGTTTGATGTTGCTGTGAGCTATGACACCAAAAGAAATAAAAGAATTTGTAGAGGGTGGGCAATTAGTGGGAACACACCTACGGTGCATCTTAGCAGGGTACTGGCGAAACTTATTAAAGGTAGAGTATTAATGTCTTTATATAGTTATCAAGGAAATGCATGAAGGATATCTGATCAAAATATTTCTGAATGTATATGAATCATGCCCTGTGATTGCAGCAATGTACATAATTATGATTCAATAAAATTATTAAAAAAAAAAAAAAAAGAAACACCAAGTTCAAAAATAGCTGTCTTCCCTTTCACCATGCCCACTGGTGTCAACCATGATTGCCCCGAGCACCTGGCATATAACAGGCACTCAGTAAACATTTGCTTAGTGAATAAATAAACAGGCCAATTTGGATGCCCCAACCCTGAAGGCGCACCAGAGAACCAGCAGGCAGGGGCGTGACAATAGCCACTGGCTTGAAACGCTGTTCCCTTCCTTCGAATCATCGCAGTTCTGCTGTTCCTCTTGCTCTGTCCCTCCTGGTGGCTGCCTTCCCCACCTCAGTTCAGCCCTGGCACTTCCCCAGACTGCACGTCTATTAGCACATCTGCCGAAACACCTGTCATTGATGCTGCCTTTGCCCCAGTATTTCACAGTCGACCTTTTGGACGGAGCGTGGGCTGTGCTGGCACCTTTCAGAAAGGAGCCTCCACGCTCAGCAGGCTTTGCTCTCCCTCACCTCTGCCTTCCCAGGGGCATTGACGCAGTCAGGGCTGCATGCCCTTGGGGATGAAAGGCCCAAAGGAAACCGCAGAGAAAGGGAAATCATGCTGGAGGCAGAAGGTTAAGAACATAGTCCGTCCTCCAAGTGAGAAGAAATGAAAGAACAGAGGTGGTAATGAGGGTGAAGAAGGAAGACTTGGGAAATATATTCAGGGAAACAAGCGGCCTGGAGGAGTGAGGGGACATCCCAGGCTGTGTGGCCTGGTGATCCGAGAAGCGCTGCCCTGCCTTGGGGGAAACAGCCTTTGTGGGGCACAGCTGCTGGCGAAGGGGCAGCAGGAGGATGAGATGAGAGCTGAGCCCTCGGCGATAAGGAGCGAGGGGGATAGGGTTCCAGTTGGAGCCGGTGCCTGCGGAATGCCCAGTGGGAACCTTGCCACCAAGACTGAGAGGGCAGAAAACATGTGCCAGACGCCAGTCGGCCCTCTCTGTCTAGCATACTTTCCCCTTCCGAACACAAAGCCCCTCTGGGCCCTGTGGGGGACGAGATCACTGGGCGTCAGGGTCATTGCCCACTCCCTTATCCCGGCCACTGGAGAGAACAAGTCAGGTAACTCGTGCCAGGATTCTAGTGTCATGACCTCAGGGACTGGTTAAAGTCTGGACAACTGGCCTGAAAATGAGCACTATCTAGAAGACTTAGGTGATGTGTTCCGAGGTATTACAACTAAGGTTTCCTTCTCTAGCTGGACTGAAAATACTGTAATTTATTTCCCCATCCTCTACCCCACACATCAACTGCAGTAATCACCAGAATCTTCCAGTTGTGTGTAATAAAAACCTAATGCCAAGTAGCTTAAATGCTTAAGACCAAAGAAATAATAATAATAATAACCTGATTCCCAGGCTAGTTTTCCTTTCACTGTTCCCTACTATCTTCAGCACCTTTGTAGACACTTTGACAGTTACGTAATAGAGACAGTATATCCCTTCTGAGAAAAGAGACGTGTTCTGCTAATGACTCAACTGTCCTCTTGCCATTTCTGCTCTTTACACAATTTTTGCCTCTTCCTACAATTTTTTAAAGACGGGATACAAGATGATGCCGTGTTACATTACACACGTAGATACTCATGCCTTTGAAAGGTGCCACTGGCTGCCTCTTTTCAGCTCTATTTTCCCATATTAGGCTTATTAGGATAAAATTTAGTTTTAGAATGAAATAAAGGTCAAGGATGAACCAGCACTACCCTATTGGGGTAGAACTGAGAAATTGCACCAGGTGAATACCCAGGTTGTCTGCACTGATGACACACGGCAGTCGGTACTCTAGAGTTTGCAAGGTGGTGAGACTTAGTCTGCGCCTCGGTACTTACGTGCCAAAATGAAGCAGACTCGTCTCGCTCAGTTGAGATGCCAGAACCTTCTTCTAATATCATCTTTAAATTTAGCAAGAACCTTTCAGGAGACAAATGTATACAGATCCGGTATTCCCAGACCCAAGGAAGGCCCATTGTCAATGGAATGAGCTCTCCCTACCTCAAATAACAGTTTGTGTGTAAAATATTTGCAAATAGAAAGACTTTTTGGATTGTGGATTGTTATGATCGAGGGAAGTAATTTGGAAGCAATATGCAATGATTTGGATAAGAATATCAAAATAAGCCCAGATTTTTAAAACTCTGCTAACTTACAAACTTATGCCACTAGACTTTGAGGGGAAATCAACCAATCACAAGGAAACTTACCAAATTCGGAGATTATCTCAAAAAATAAGATTCCAGGGAAAGTCAAGGCTCATAAATATTCATATTTTTCAAAGTCTTTCTATTTGCAAATATTTTACACACAAACTGTTATTTGAGGTAGGGAGAGCAGGCACTATTATTTTTATCCTATAGCAGCTGGAATGGAGACATGGTCCAGCAAACGTCCAGCGGTCAAGGCACCTAAGAAACTGGGAGGGCGTGACACAGAGGGCACCTTTCCTCTCTGTCCCGGAGAAAAGAGAGGGGGGATCTGAAGTCAGAGCTTCCTGCTAAGTTGGCCCTGACACATAATCATTTTAACATCCTTGGCTCTTTCTAACTCCCTATGGTTTCTCTCTGCTTGGAAAAATTCCCCATTGTCTTCTCTAGACAAAATATCTTCATCATTAAAATGCAGCCCAACATTGCCATGTCCCCTGCCACACCCTCCCTGATAGCCCTCCCCTCAAGGCTGGGCGATGCACCCCTCCTGTGCCCTCACAGCACCCCTTGGCTGCCCCTGCTGCTTTCATGGCACTTTCCAGAGTGGCCTGGAGTTCACATATCTCTCTCTGTGCAGGTAACATCAGTTACAAGGCATGATAGTCTATTGAGGTTGAAGCAAGCTCTAAGGATGCCGAGGTTAGTCCTCTGCCATCATCTCCCACGAGGGGGTCTCAGACATGTTAACGGACCCTTCTCTGTCTCATTATGGTATTTGTAAAAAGGCTGGTTATTAGTTTTCTGTGGCTGCTGGAGCAAGTTACCATAAATCGGTGGCTTAAAATGTATTCTCACTCAATTCCGGAGGCCCAGAGTCGGCCATGCTCCTTCTAACTGCCTCTTGTCCCTCCCAGCCTGCTGGCCCTGGTGAACCTTGGCTTGTGGTGGCCCCACTCCAGTCTCTGCTGCTGTGATCACATTGCCACCAACTCCCACTCTGTATGTCTCTGTTGAGAACACTTACCATTGGATTTAGGGCCCACTCTGATAATGCTGGATGATCTCATCTCATCATCTCAAAGTCCTTATTAACACAATTACATCTTCAAAACCCCTTTTTTCCGAATGAGGTCCCATTCACAGGTTCCAGGCATTAGGATATGGACTAGCTTTTTGTAGGGAGCAACATTCAACCCATTACGAGTTACTGTGACAGCTTGCTTAGCCTTCATGTTTGTTGCCAATATTGAGTGAGATGATTCTTTTAAAGCTCTCGGCACAGTAAGTACCTGCAGTGGAATAAATGTTCAATAAATGTGGATTGTTATGATCACCACTGCATTTCACAGCAACTCCCACAGAAGCTGATGCTTACGTTGTTCTTCTTATTTTCCCAGGTAAGGAACTGTATTTGTTAGGTTAAAAATGTTCACTAGCACACCTTAGATATATTGCCAACATCCAGGGTTCAAATCGATCATGCCAGTTTATCTTCACTTTAACAAGAAACTTCAATTCTCCTCCACAACCCATGATCTTGGCAGGGCTTCTAGTCACAGCTGTTTCCTAAATGAAGATGACCCTCGCCAAGGGCTTAGGAGGTTTAGCTCTTTCCCAGAACCCAGATAATGAATAACTTCATCTGAAATTAAGTCAAAGAGGTCAAGTGCATGTGCTTATAGATGTGGAAGGCTCTGAAAGCAGCCATCAAATAACCACCTAGGATGAATAAATTGTGGTACATGTATACCATGGAATACTATGCAGCCTTAAAGAAAGATGGAGACTTTACCTCTTTCATGTTTACAAGGATGGAGCTGGAACATATTCTTCTTAGCAAAGTATCTCAAGAATGGAAGAAAAAGTATCCAATGTACTCAGC
>CAUYON010116213.1:0-21498 GCA_963573935.1 Arctocebus calabarensis | reverse complement strand
GGGCTGGGGCTAAGACACAAAACACTTCCCTTTTGAAGGATAAAGGGTTTGTTATATTCTTTAAATCTATGGGTTGGGGGATTAGTAGCAGGGGTAGGGGGCTTGATGCAGGGACAGGGGGCTTGGTTATTACACTGGGATAGAAAGGGCCTAATGTAGTCAGCTTGCACCAAGGAAAAGGTTCATCGCTGTGAGGAATAGTGCTATACTGGGAGCTCAATATTGGTCTCTGCTGGGCAGGTGGGACATTTGTTGGCTTCAGTGACTAGATCAGCTTTAATACATGCGAATCCATGGCCCATTTTTGCCACTGTGGCCACTTTTGTTCATGGGTTTATCATGCTAACAATGGGATGTCAGATGTCAACTGGCCAGGGCACTTTGGTTGTTTAATGCCTTTTCTATGGTGAGTGATAACACATGACAAAGCTCTTCTACCCTTTCAGCCCACTCCCATATGTCCAATGAACATGTCTGGTACCTCCAACTTTCTTGTCCTAACTTTCTAGCCTTTTTCCTTTGGCCCTGACAACCTGAGCATTCCACTCACCATTGCTCATGACATCTGTAGTCTTAACTTTGAGCTACTTCTTTTTCCAAGTTATCCAACGAAGTTGTCAAACCTTACTGCACTGCTCAAACCTTACTGCACCTGTTGGAGGGGGGGCTTTTCCTTTGCAGCTGTCTTTCATGGTACTCTGAATTGGTCTAGCTGCTGTGCACTTTTGGCTTTTACCCACTTACCAAAAGGAACTATTTGTAGGCCAAGCTTGGGCATTCCTCCCTCCTCCATTCAGTCATATAGGATTACCCCATACAGCCATAGGCACAAGTTATCAGGATGCTGAGACTGCAGTGGTGGGTGTTATATATTATACAAAGGGCAGGAGAATTGCCTGAAGGCAAAACTGTAAGTATATATTACTGTCTATCCCATGAAATATGAGCTGTTCCTCAGCCTTTTTTTTTGATTGGCATAGGGAAAAAGGCATGCACTACATCTGTGGCTTTGTATGACCTGCGGCTGTATTACTCTGCTCTGGCAAAGATGCTCTATCTGGCAGTGTCTGTGAGCAGGGCTGTCCATCTGATCAACCTTGTGGTCTTCTGCAGTCCTCCTTCAGGACCCATCTTGTTTCTGTAGGTGTCCAGGTAATAAATGAACCAACATATATGGGGACCACTATTCCCGCATTGATCCTTCCAGGTGGTACTAATCTCCATCATTGTCCAAGGATGATACATTGTTTTGATGCCATGGGGGTGGGCAGGCAGGTGCAGGTGGTGTCAGGGACCTGCATTTGACCTTCCCTGCTCTGCAAGTCTTACCCAGTCAACCAGAGGCCTGATGTACTTCTCACACAGACTGCCAAGTACAGTAAGTCCTCACTTAATGTTGGTGAGAGGTTCTTGGAAACTGCAGCTTTAAGTGAAATTCCATATAAAAAGCAGTTTTACCACAGGCTAATTGATAGAAACAAGAGTTAGGTTCCTATGGCACATTTCTGATCACAAAGATTCATTAGACTTCTAAATAAAGACCAAAACACTTCTAATATTAAACATTGAAATAAATGAATTATATATAAATTTAGGAAATATTAATAACAAGTAAAGTATTTATTTACCTGCTCATGAGGCAGGGTGCCAGATGGGAGCCAGGCCCAGCTAGGACACTGTCCATCTCGGAGCTCCGACACACACCCACTCTCACACACACTAGGGCTGTGTAGACAAGCCACACCTGATGGGCACCCAGAGAAAGCCACATAGGCCTGGGGAGAACATGTAGACTCCACAGACAGGGGCCCCACCTGGGAATCTTTTTTTTTCCTTGTCAACATGATGGCAAATTGATGTTGAACCAAGCAACATTATTCAATGTGTGTCAATTCAGTTGCACACCATCAAATGGGTCTGTGGACCCAGTGTAAGCTGGACCTTGACTGGGACTCCATTTATTACCTTCTCCCCATATGCCCCCACTCTGAACGGGGTCATGTTGAAGCTTCAGATTTCTGAGAATCTGTCACCTAGAAGTGGTTCTGGGCAGCCGGTACCCACCTTGAACAAGCGGATAGATATGTGTTGACTGTCCTCTCCACTGCCAGGCAGCAGGGTCTTCCTGAAGGGGGGCTGGGCAGTCCGTCTCTGCATCTTCCACACTCTCCCTCAGCTGTGATGCTGTGTCTGCATGCCGAAGATCCAGAATATTTGTATTAATTCTTCCCTCCTCCACCAATATTAATTTTTTTTTTTTTGGCACAACTTTTCAACATGATAAGTGAGCGTTTGTAAGGGGGAAATTTGGCTATTTTAATTTAAAAATGAATACCTTGTTCGTTATCATCAGCAGATTTAGGTAAGGCACAAGTGAGACTCTAGGACGACAAGGAGCCCTGTTTTTTTAGGAACTTACAGTCAAGCTGGGGATTTAGAACATGCTTTATATGAAAAGAAACAGAAGTATTGGCTAAATAAGCAAATTCTGGGATGACTCTGAGCTTGAACCTGGGGTCTCCCATGTACTACCTGTGTGCCTGGGGCATCTCACTCAACCTCTCCATCCTTAGTCTTCTCATTCATCAAACGGAGATAACAATAATGGAGCCACAGTCCCGTATTTACCATAAGGTGATCACTCAGTAAGTACCAGCTGTGCATTCTGTTATGAATTTCGTGTTATGTTCTATCATATTTTAATTTGAAAATTATTCATATATATTAGGTATGGTACCTTAAAACTGGAAACTAGATTATGAATATGTCAGCTTTGTGAGAGGACAGACATTTTTAGAGCTCAGTGAATATTACCTTAATTGAATTTGACAAGATCTTTACAAGGTGTGGGCAGGGATAATTGTTATAGATATTTTTCTTGCTTCTAATAATAAGTTAGAAAATAGATTGCTTTGAATTTCATTAGTATCAACTAATAAAATTAAAATGTTCCTATCTATTTTCTAAGGAGCTCCTGGCTAGGTTAGTAAATAATAGCTCTGTTTTAAAATATAATTTCTGAATGGTTGTATCAACAGGTGTAGACTTAGGTCCCTAGTGGCACCTGCATTTTTTTAAACACAGCTGTACTTTAACATAGCAAGCATCTGTTGTTTGTATGGCAGCCTCAAAGATATTTGGGTACAAGTAGCAATTATGAGAAACTGTCAAAAGTTATCTTGGAAGGGAGAATAGGCTCTTCTTGTTAGTGCTCTGGGTTATGGTTTAAAAGGATTTGCTGCACTCTGCTTTCTAGCATGCCTGGAAATTTCTCATGGTTCTCTGCCCCTGTAATGCCAATTATAATACAGTGATTAATGGATTGACCACAGTGTTTATGGATTTCTCATTCCATGTTCGATTAGTACACAGTGTTATGTGCCCTTGACTGTGAGGGTCTTACAGTCCAATTGAAAGATGAAATTGTGTTCAGAGGCAGGTTAGAGATCCTGGTGATACGCAGTTGATCTGTCCTGAGATTGTGAGCTGCGGTCCTCTAAGAGGGATACTTTGGCCAGATCTCCTGCACTAATGGAAATCCTAAATCTGGTCAGAAGCCAAGTTCAGGGGGCATGACTTGCCTGGCTTTCAGGCTGCAGAGCGTGGAGTCAGAGGTGAATTGAGAAACTACATCCTCCCAGGGTCACACTGAAACACTGAAATCATTGCCTGGTTAGGCCATGCAAACAAGGCATAGATCTGAAAGGTCTAGGTCAGTGGTTCTGAACTGTTTTTTTTTTTTTTTTTTAAATCATAGACATTCCTCCCCTTTGTAAAACTTGTATAATGCTCAGTAAACATTTGTAGAATGAGTGTGCTGGGGTTCTATTCCAGGTACTAGGGATCTGGGTATGCTTAATAAGACAAGATCTGGCCAGGTGTGATGGCTTACACCTGTAATCCTAACATTCTTGGGAGGGTGAGGTGGGGGCATTACTTGAGCTCAGGAGTTTGAGACCAGCCTGAGCAAGAGTGAGATCCCATCTCTATTAAAAATAGAAAACTAGCTCAGCTTGTGGTGTGCACTTGTAGTCCCAGCTACTTGGGAGGCTGAGGCAGGAGGATCACTGGAGCCCAGGAGTTTGAGGTTAATATGAGTGAGGCTGATACCATAGCACTCTAGCCTGGGCAACAAAGAAAGACTCTGTCTCAAACAAAAAACAAAAAGACAAAATCCCTGCTCTCATGGAGATTACAGTCTTGTGGATATATGAATAGTGGATGCAATTTTAGGATCCCTAAGGCTTGGTCAGAGAAAGAATCCACGGAGAGGCTCGTGGACAAACCAAAAGATGCAGGAAGATTCCAGAGGGGCTACCTCCTTGGAGAACCACTGCATTGTTGGAGATAAGCTTCATTACAAGGTGTCCATGGACTCAGCTGTGAGAGGAGAAAGCATCGTTAAGGGCCCTGACTCTTTGCAGACAAGATTGGAGCTGGACTGTGAAGGAAGCAAAGACTTTGAATAAACAGAGGAAGTATCGGAAGGAAATGTTGAGGGCAGGCCAGGGAAGAACAGTTTGAGGAAGACTGGAAGCGGGGCTAGTCAACAGCTCAATGTGTGTGTAAACCCAGGAACAGGAGGGTAGTGGCTGAATTTGGGATGTCTTGCTTGCTGGCTGAAGTTAGATTAACTAGTAGGGCATCAGCAAAGTATTTTGGGTAAGGCCCTACTGGTTCAGTTATTTTAAAGGTGAACATATTGTTGCTTCCTGATGGCAGGTGTTAGAAACAGCTCTACCATACTGAAGTAGGTTATAGGTGAACTGATAACTATGCTGGGATTTGCATTTTTCTATTTTTATTGTTTGAAAGTATGTTTATGTGGAGGGGCGTGATAAATGAAACAGGATGGCACAATATAGATGATTGCTAACGCTGGCTGGTAAGAGTTCAGTATACAGTCCGCTCTATTCTTGGATTTGTTTAGACATTTACATAATAGAGTTAAATTAAAAATAATACAGCTGATTTCATACCATTGTGAATGTACTTAATGCTGCTGAAGGTTAAGATGGCTCAGTGCCCATAGCTCAGTGGTTAGGGCACTGGCCACATGCACCAGGGCTAGTGGGTTTGAACCAGGCCACAGCCTACACAACAACAACAACAAAAATAGCCAGGCATTGTGTGGGGCACCTGTATTCCCAGCTACTTGGGAGGCTGAGGCAAGAGAATTGTTTAAGCCCAAGAGATTGCGTTGCTGTGAGCTGTGATGCCATAGCATTGTACCAAGGGTGACAAAGTGAGACTCTGTCTCAAAAATAAATAAATAAAATAAAAATAAGTGGTTAGGATAATTTTATATGGCTTTTTACCACAATTTTAAAAAATGATGAAGATACCAAACTTTATGTTATATATATTTTACTACAATAAAAAAAAATGTACAGCTTATGTATAAAACTGTAATAGCAGACTGTGGCTGGCAGCCTCAGACCCTACTGCTAAAGCCTCGTGAGACACGTTTTCATTCCCTGGGAACGGTCATGGGAAGTCCTGGTTTCTGCTGTTGTCCTGCAGAGAAAGTTCTAGGCAGAATGTTAGAACCAGACCCGGTTTTGTGTTTCAAGGTTTCTCATGAGGAAAGTCAGTCTTAGTAAATGAAATCTGCGTAAGGAAATCTTTTCAAGGTGTTATACATATGTTCTTTTCTAGTATTTTCTGTATCCAGCCATTATATGTATAAATGCCATGATTCTTAGATTCTTATCCACAAATAAAGGTAATATTTATACCGTATAGTAGTTATGGAGTTTAAATGAAATAATGATTATTTTAAAATGTAACAGCATTTTTATCTCTACACACTCTGAAGGACCTCATTCAGAACTAGGCTTGTAAAGTGCAGTTGATCTTTGGTCCACACAGGGCTTAGAGGTGCTGACTCTATACAGTCGAAAATTCTTGGATAACTTTTAACTCCCAAAAAATGTTACCTGATAATAGTCTACTGTTCAAAGAAGCTTTACCTTTAACAGTGATTAATGCATGTTTTATGTATTGTATACTATATTATCACAGTAAAGTAAGCTAGAGAAAAGAAAATGTTATTAAGAAATTCATAAGGAAGAGAAAATGCATTTAGTGTTCTTTAAGTAGAAAATAAATTAGCATAAAGGTCTTCATTCTTACCATCTTCACCGTGAGCAGGCTGAGGACGAGGAGGAGGCAGAGGCAAAAGAAAACCCACATACAAGTGGACCCATGAAGTTCAAGGGTCGTCTGTAAATGGCCCCCTCCCCCTTTTTTTCAAATGGCAATGTCTGAATAAATGGCTTCTTTAATGAATAGGGAACATTGACACATTAATAACTCTTCCCAGGTGGGCAAGCATTTTAACTAACAGGATATTTCTCAGTATTTATCATGTTTGCTAAAATTATAAATGACCACAGTGCTAAAGCAAATTTTGAAAAAGGCAAAGAGCTTATAATGTTTTCATTTTAATAATACCATGGTTTTATTTTGCTTTTTGACTATCATACAGAATTTTTTAAGTTATAAATCTGAAAATCAGAGTCCTTGTCTTAATTAACATAGACTCTGACCTTTCAGACAGATTTTTGCTGTATAGAAATCTTTTTAAAGTACCTTGGAGCAAATTCTCACTGTATATCTGAGAACTCTGAGGCTAAGAGAGGGACAATCACTTACAACTAGGACAGGAACCAGGGGTAATCTGGGAATCCTGATTCCCACTGCCACAGTAGAATCCAAATTGATGAGATTTTCGTGTACCTGTTCCAATAGAGAGAGGCCCAGTTTCACACGTAACTCTTCATGACTACCCAGAACATGCTTTTCACTTTTCACTTACACTATGCTTATTTTAATTGCTTGCTGTTGTGTAAAAATATTGTCCTTCTTACAGTTAGGGTAATGTCTACAGAATGCAAGAGGAGATAGAAAATTGAGTACATTTGTAAGAAAATAAGAATGCTTTTGAAATCCCTACAAATCTGACTCAATATCATCAGAAAAACATTTTGATCTTTTGCAGTGTCAGATGCGATATTTACAGGGAGGTAGTAATTTCTTTAAGACAGGATCTGTTTAGAATGAAGTTTCTTTTGAGTTTAGCACAGCTTGGAAAGAACTCAAGATACTGCCTGTCCACATTCCCACCTCTTCCCCCGTCCCCATTGAGTAAATGACTCTATGTAGCTACTTTAGGGACACATGTGAGACTGCTGACTCTTGCTTGTTCCTACCTCCTCCTGCTCATTCTCACCTCTATGTTTTGGTTTATTCCTTGTTTCAAAACCTTATTGAAAGGTTGGTGTCTGCGCCAGGCCTGTGACTATGCAGCACAGTTGCCCTCTGGAGATTTAAAGAAAAAAACCCAGGTATGCTAGACCTTTGGTGTTTGATGGCAGATTTACCCTAGTCCTTAGAATCTTCCTGCTTATGTACTTCATAAAAGAAACAAAAAAAGAAGTTAAAACTAGCAAAATATGCACCAGCATCAGTTAATCATGGGAAGACATATAACCTCTTTGAAAACTAGTAGGGAAGTTATTGCAGGAGATTACAAGAATAATTACCTCAGCTCGTCTCCAAAGCATTCATATAATGCCAGGAGACAGTGGGACAGTACACATTTGTGGGGAGAGTTTGACCTAAGAATTTGATACTCAGCCAAGTTCTGTTATATAAAAGATAGTGGTTTTCTTTAAAAAATGCATGAACTCAAGGAAAAGCTCATGAGTCTTTCTTTAAAAAATTACTCATTGACAAAATGCAATGAGTAAAGGGATCAGCTAACTACATTCATTCATTGAGCAAGTATTGACTGACTGCTTTTATGCACCAAACCTTGTTTGAGGCACTGGAGTTGTAACATTTCATTATCTTACATTCCAGTGACTAATGTTGAAGTCTTTGGTCTGTTTAAATATACGACCAAAGCCAAATAATTGTCAGGAATAATATTTCAGAAGGTAAATACAGTTATGCCTGCCTAACAAGAGGGGTGTGTTCTGAGAAATATATCAGTGGGTGATTTTGTGATTATGTGAACATCATAGAGTTTATTTACAAAAACTCAGATGGCGTAGCCCACTGCACACACTTGCTGTATGATACATCCTGTTCCTGTGCTAAAACTGGACAGCATGTATCGAATTCTATAAGCAGTTGTAGGACAGTGTTAAGTGTTTGTGTATCAAAATATAGAAAAGGTACAGTAAAATACAGCCTAAAAGATGAAAAGTGCACCTGTCTAGGGCACTCATTGCGAACAGAGGCTGCAGGATTGGAAGCTGCTGTGGGGGTTACTGAGTAAACATGAAGGCCTGGGACTTTACACTGCTGCAGAATTTATAAACAGTGTCTACTTTAGGCTGTACTAAAATTATTTATACAAAATATTTTTCTTCAGTAATAAATTAGCTTTAGTGTCCTGTGATATTTTTACTTTATAAACTTTTAAGTTTTTTGACTCTTGTAATAATAGCTTGAAACAAACACATCATACAAAACAAAACATTTTCTATATATACTTATTGTAAAGGCTTTTTTCTATTAATTTTTTATTACTTTTTAAATTTTTGTTGAATATTGAGGCAAAATACACATACTATCCTAGGCCTTCACAGGGTCAGCATCATCAGTGTCACTGTCTTTCCCCTGCCCTCCAGTCTCCTCCCACTGGAAGGTCTTCCAGGGCAGTGACACACTTGGAGCTGTCATCCCCTGTGATGACAGTGTCTTCTGGAAGACCTCCTGAAGGACCTGCAGTCTGTTGTACAGTCGACTTTTTTTTTAATAAGTAGAAGGAGTACACTGTAAAATAACAAGTATAGTGTAGTCCATCAACCCAGTACATAGTTGGCTTTTTAATTTTTTTGGTTGGTTTTGGTGTTTCATTTTGTTTTTGAATCAAAGTCTCACTCTGTTGCCGAGGTTAGAGTGCAGTGGTGTCATCAGAACTCACAGCGACTTCAAACTCTTGGGCTCAAGCCTTCCTCCTGCCTCAGGCTCCCAAGTGGTTGGGACTACAGGCATGTAACACCACACCTGGATAACTTTTTCTATTTTTAATAGAGATGGAGTCTTGCTCTTGCTCAGGCTGGTCTTGAACTCCTGACCTCAAGTGCTCCACTCTCCTGGGCCTCCCAGAGGCTAAGATTACAGGTGTGAACCACCACATCTGGCCAACACAGTTGTTTTTTGTCATTATCAAGTATTAAGTACTGTGCATTTGTATGTTTATATGTAATTGATATAGCTGCAGTATAGAAGGTATGTTTCCACCAGTATCGTGTGAGTAAGGAAATGCCCAGAGATGTTAGGATGGCTAAGATAGCACTAGGTGACAGGAATTTTTTAGCCCCATTATAGTCTAATGGGACCAAAACATGGGAATGTAAAAAATATTCACAGAACAAGTAGAATCAGGAGATTGGGTTGATGAATTTTCTCATCTGGGAGCAAGAAATATATGTAAATATCAATAAATAGCAGTTTTAGTGTACATAAAATTAAGAAACTCCCTAAAGTCATTAAAAAGAAAGAAGATGGAAGACAACAATAAAGACATTCCACATAGTAAAAGATAAAAAGCAAAGCAAGCATTAAGAGCTGACACGCAAAATAAGACGACCAAATTTAGGCCACACATCTGTAATATCAATAGCTACTCAGAGAATAAATTCCCTTTAAAGTAAAAAGAGCCACATTGTTCTCAAAACAAAGCTCTCCTCTGTATAACATGGGAGAGATATTAGACAAAGACAGATCCTGGGTTTCTGACCAGGTTTGTAATAGAAATACCAGGCAAGGTCAAATTCAAGGCGTATGGTATCATTGGCTACAAAGAGAACACAGCAGCAGTAGAGTGTAAGTCCTTAGTGAGACCCTACCAAGTCATCTCTGGGCTGAAATACCAGCTGGATGAACTGCAGAAGTGCCAGGAAAAACAGACTGTGACTCACCTGAGGAACCCACAGCAGATCACAGAGACAGAAAATCAAGGAAGCATATGAAGATTAAAATAACATCTCCTTATTCTAGTGTTTAGCTGAAAATGTCACCTCCTCAGAGAGGCCTTCCCTGAGTACCCAATCTAAAGGCGTTTGCCAGGTGCTCTCTAGCACTCTGCTATGCTGTTCTCTTATTGCTTTATTACATGCATCTTATATTTTGTTTTGTTATTTGCTCAAAATCGCTGAGAGAGACCCTGTTTGTCTTGGTCACTGCTGGAACAGTGGCAAACAAAGTCAGTCTAGACTTTTACAGACGCCTGCTGAGTGCCTGCTACATGCCAGGCACTGTTCTAGGAACTTCAGGGATCAAAGACCACCGCCCTCAGGGTGTTTACATTCTAGTAGAGAAAGTGTAGATGGCAATAAACAGAACCCATACGTCACATAAGGTTGTTAGCTCTATGGGGGCAACAGAGTGCCTGTGAGGCCAGGAGAGCTGGGCTTGGGTAAGGCAAGCTATGATTTTAAAAAGAACAGTCAGGGAGACTGTCTTGAGGTGGAGACCTATGGACAAATGTGGGGAGGGAGTTACCTAGGTAGGTCTCTGGGGAAAGGTATTCAGACAGAGAACACAAAGGAAAGAGAACATTCATATTAGGGCAAGACAAGTCAGGGTCTTGAACACCAAGTGAAGGGGCTTGGATTTATTCTCGAGTCAAGAGATCAGAAATTGACCGTGATCTAACTTGAGCCCAGGAGTTGGAGGCTGCAGCGAGCTGTGATTGCTCCCCTGCACTCTAGCCAGCGTGACAGAGCAAGACCTTGTCTCCAAAAAGTAAAAAAAGAAAAAAACAAAGAAGAAAAGAAAGAAATCGGCCCTGATCACATGCATTTGAATCAGTTGGAGCGGCATGAGGAATTTCAGCTGATACGTGACCTTGAACCAGGCAACTAATCATGGGTGGTTTTGCCTTGGTAATATAACATATGTATAAACAACAGTTCTTGTTTTATAAATTGTTTTGAGGGGTACAATATGTGCTAATTTCAGCTATTAAAATGTCCATTTAGAGCATTTATTAGCACAAGAAACTTTGGTTTCAAATAAAGAAGCAAAATATCATATGCAATGAAAATATATAATTACACTATTAGTGGAAACTCTTATATATCTCTACATGATTGAAAATGAAAGCTTAACAGGCTCAAAAGGATGGTGCTAAATATTTACATATCTGTCCGAGATGCACATTTTTAGGTGCTAAAAATATTCCTTGTTAATGACTGGAAGGGAAGTCTAGGTTTAATGTACATTTGTCTCTGACCAGAGTCAAAGCCAATTTTGCAAAGTATTATTAGTAGCCTTTGAAATAAGAGCTAGTGCTGAAATAAAAGGAGAATCTTCCCAAGCAATTAGCAGTACCTATTTAATAACAGAAAAGTTTACAGACTGACTAAAAAATGAAGTTTGCTTGGTGACTGTTATTTAAGTTTTACATATATGTTTTAAAATTTTCCTTTTAAAGTGTGATATTCTTGAGATGTTAAGAGGAGACTGAGTAATATCAAAGTATAGTAACAGGAACCATGTAGGGAGGAAAAAAAATCCATGCTAGCTTTTCTTCATGAAAAGATTTGTCCCAGGTGACTTTTCAAATCTTTTCCTCATCTGTAAAACAGTGATAAAAATAAAACTGATATAAGTATAAAGTAAGAGAAGCCATAGAAAGTGATTAGTATTATGCCTGGGGCAACGTAAGTGCTTATTAATAATATGAGGCACTTCTTAAGGATCATGGGTCAAAGTGTGGTTTGTGGATCAGCTGCATGATCTCCTGGGAACTTAAAAAGTCAGAGTCTTGGGTAGGGCGCCGGCCCCATATACCGAGGATGACGGGGTTCAAACCCGGCCCTGGCCAAACTGCAACAACAAAATAGCCAGGCGTTGTGGCGGGAGCCTGTAGTCCCAGCTACGTGGGAGGCTGAGGCAAGAGAATTTCCTAAGCCCAGGAGCTGGAGGTTGCTGTGAGCTGTGTGACACCACGGCACCCTATCGAGGGTGATAGAGTGAGACTCTGTCTCTACCAAAAAAAAAAAAAATCAGAATCTCTGACCTTCCTGAATGAGAATCTTCTTCTTCTTTTATTTATTTTTAAAATAAGAGACATTGTCACTCTCGCCCAGGCTGACATACAGTGGCGTGATTATAGTTTACTGCAGCCTTGAAATCCTGGGCTCAAGCAATCCTTCCCAGTAGCTAGGACTGCAGGCATACGCCACTGTGCCTGGGTAATTTTTTCTCTTTTGTAGAGATGGGACCTGGCCATGTTGCCTAGGCGGTTTTTGAACTCCAAGCAATCCTCCCACCTAAACCTCCCAAAGTGTTAAGATCATAGGTGTGAACCACCTCAGTCTGCAGTTTAACAAAATCCTCAGGTGATATATGCATTAAAGTTGGGAAGCATTTACTTAGAGCAGTGGTTGGCAAACCAAGACCTATGGCCTATTACCTATTTCTGTAAACAAAGTTTTATTTGAGTACCAGCATGCCTGTTCATTTCCATATTGCATTTGGCCACTTTAGTACTATAGCTGCAACCACACAAAGGTCAGTCATTGTAGCAGAGGTCTATGGCCAGCAAAGCTGAAAATATTTAGTCTCTAGATCTTCAGAAAAAGTTTGTTAAAGCCCTGTTTTAGAGGATCAGCTGTAGCGTTAGATCACCTGGGTCGAAAGCCACCCTCCCTTCAGTAGCTATGGACTAAGTTACTTGTATCCTGTTTTCCAATCTGTAAAATGGTGATAACAGTATTTGCTTCATGGGTAGTTGTGGTAACATTAATAAATGAGATAGTACATGTTGAATCACTCATCTTCTTCATTATAACAAACCATGCCAAAACTTAGTGACTTTAAACAATAACACACTGTATTTGCTCACAGTTCTGTAGTCTAGTCTACTGGACCTAGGTAGGGAATTATTCTGCTGGTTTTGCCAGTGGTTGTTAACATAGTTGTATCTGGCTGGGTGGTTGGTGGGAGCTGAGATACTCTTTTATCTTACTATGTCGTTCTGTATCTGTTCCTCTTGGTGTGGCTTCCTCACATGACCTCTGGAGCAGAGGAGCTGGGCTTTGTAGGTGCCAAGCATTTTTTTTTTTTTTTTTAGACAGCGTCTTACTTTGTCATCTGGGCCAAAGTTCAATGGCTTCATCATAGCTCACTGCAACCTTAGACTTTAGGGCTCAAGTGATCCTCCTGCCTCAGGCTCCTGAATGGCCAGGACAATTCAGGTGCACACCGCACCCAGCTAATTATTCCATTTCCTGTGGAAATGGGGCCTACCTCTTGGTCAAGATGATCTTGATCTCCTGGCCTTAATCAATCCTCCTGCCTTGGCCTTGCAAAATGCCAGCTAGGATTACAGGCATGAGCCACCATGCCTAGCCTGTCAGGCATTCTTAAGCCTTAGGCCTGGAACTGGCAGTCTGTCAATTCTGTTACATTTTATTGGTTGAAGCAAGTCATGTGACCATCCCAGACACAAAGGGGTAAATACTGGACCGTGTTCCCTTGGGGGCCACCGGTGAGGCAGATTACCACACGTGGAAGAATGTTGGAAGCACATGATTAGTGGCTTCTGCTACCAGGCAGCTACTGCTACTAGTATACACATATATACAGGCAACTTGGAGTGTCCAGGTGTGGTTAGTGCCTTTGCCCAGACGTTTTCCTCATGATTAGAATCCCTTTTTTTTTTATCCTCTCTACCATTTCAAAATAAGGTTGGAAGAAAATGAGGCCAGTTACCAAATTTGGTTAGATATCCAAGCCCCGTTTTTGTTAGAAAGCATGTTGATTTCCTCCTTGGCAGTGTGCCCTCCCTCCATGAGCCCCTCTTGCTGCCTTAAGGCAGTAGAATGATGACTCAGGCAGCAGAGCTGACCACAGCCCTCCTTCCTCATTTCTTGGATTTGCTCTGTGACTGTGCTAATATGGTAAATTGCCTTCCTGCACTGTGGATACTAACCGCCCTCAACCACCCAGCCCTCCTGAGCCTCCTCTTTTAGACTAGCAATTCCTTCTGCTAGGAAGAACTGATGAAGGAAGAACTGTAGCTTGCATCAGTTAGGATTGGTTCTCACAAATGGCCACATTTTAAAATAAACTGAGAGAAAGGAATTTTGGATCATCTGTGCATTTTCTTAAGTGTTTGACTTCTTCATTATCAGAGATTGTATTTTAGTTTCATTTTAGCACATGGGCCCAGACTCCATGGAGCTTTACGCATGTCTTATGCCAGTTTTGAAGGAAAACGTCTTTAGCTATCACCCTGCACACACACACACACACACACAAAACCCCCAGAAGGATGTGATTTATTGTAATTTAGCCAAGACAAATAGTAGTTTTCCTTAAAAATTGCAACAATTGCTGTGAATGAGCAAATGTTTATACAAGGTGTGAAATTAAGTTTCATATAGTTACAAAATGTGAGTCCTAGCCAACAGCTTTGAAATCATATTTGTATTTTGGGTAACATTTCAGTGGTATTCTTTGTTGCAGTTAGGAGTCCTGCTGCTTCAAAAATGATAACCGTCCTCCAGATTTCGCTCTTGATAAAGAAAGCCCTACTGATTTCTCATAAAAACCAGGAGTTTAATCTGTGCTTTGAAAATGTGTAAATTCTGTCAAAAATTTTGGGTGACTGAAGCTCTTCCTCCATGGTTTTATTCCCTAAACTGATCCATTGAACTATTTCTTCCATTAACAAGGAATTAGGTTGTGTCTGTGCTGACTGCTGTCTACTCAAGAAGTGTCACAATTTATTGAACTAAGAAGACTTTCTTGAGTAGCAGTGAAGTGGTTAAAACTTGACATTTTCGTGCCTTTTTTTTTTTTTTTAATGGGACTAGGAAGGCTAATGTCACTGTACAACTTTTCCAACAAATAGTCAAAGTGCTTATGAGAGTTTCTGAGAAGGCAGAATTCAAAAAATGATTGAATATTATGCACTAATTTTAAGAACTAATTGGAAAGCATAACTGCCTTCTGTCAGGGTCTTCCTGATAGTGAGGAGTGATGTATTATTTTGTACCCCTTACCTTTGTGCTCTACGGTCCCATCTGTTTTCTGGGAAGATAAAGTGCAGACGCATCACGAAATAGTGTGCTATGTCCAGGAGCCCAGGCCTGCCAGTCTGTGTTCCGCTCTCCTGAGTGCTGGGATCTCTTAATCGCTGGAGTCTTCTGCTGATGGCAGTAGTCTGTTTTGGGGTCAAACTCAAGTGTGCTCTAAATGAGAGGAAAAATTTTGCCTGTTCCAGCATTTGATGTTTAATGGACTTGGTAGCTGGTTTATTTTTAAAGCAGTTTAGTCTTAGAGCTACGCTCTTAAGGAGCAGCTCACTTTCTTTCCTTTCTCTACCCACTTTCTTTTTTAAAGGCCTTTTTCATATTGTGAACTTGTGTGTGTGTGTGGGGGGGTTTACTCCTGCCCCGCCCAGCCAAGAAACGGCAAATTTCTTGTTAGCGATATATTATACTTTTGGCAATTCACAAACTAAAAGCCATTCAAAGAAATAATTAAGGGTTGAGCTTAGTTCTAAATTGTAATTTTACAGTTTTATTATGTTTTAAATAAAAAGTTAAAGTGGGGCCGGGCATGACTCATGCCTGTAATCCTAGCACTGTGGAAGGCTGAGGTGGGCAGATCACCTCAGCTCACAGGTTCGAACCCAACCTGAGCTAGAGGGACACCCCATTTCTAAAAATAGCCGGTGCATTGAGGCAGGCACCTGTAGTCCCAGCTACTCTGGAGACTGAAGCAAGAGAATCAATCACTTGAACCCAAGAGTCTGAGGTTGCTGTCACTCTACCAGGGGTGAAAAGTGAGACTTTGTCACCAAAAAAAGTTAAAAGTGTTGATTTTGAGAAAAAAGGAGGTCATATAGAATCCCAAGGGTGGATCTTACCAGCCAGCAATCTTTCTTGTGCTAGGTGCTACTCTACAAGGAGTTAGCATGGTCTCATCCATTCCAGGGTAGGGGTTGTTTTAGGGTAAGTGTCTTTGCTGCTGAAGGGATGTCTCTGTAGAGATATCACCCATACTCTCCATTTTGAAAATAGAGGGGTTCAGTTAAAAGAACATCCTTATTTCTTCACTCAGCAGATATTTCATTGAGTAGCCAACATACTCCTGGCATTTTACAATGCGGTGCATCAGACTAGGATTGCCCGAGTGATTTGTTTTTAGGATTAAAATCCAGATTTTTTTTTTTTTGAGATAGGATCTCATTCTGTCGCCCACACTAGAGTGCAGTGGCATCATACAGCTCAATGCAAACTCAGGTGATTCTCCTGCTTCAGCCTCCCAAGTAGCTGGGACCACAGGTGTATTCCACTATGCCTAGCTTATTTTTCTATTTGTACAGATTGTGTTACTCAAGCTAGTCTCAAACTCTTGGGCTTAAGCAGTCCTCCCACCTTGGCCTCCCAAAGTCCTGGGATTACATGAGCTACCATGCACAGCCCAGATTTTTTTTTTAAAGAATAATTTTTAATATTTAGTGCCAAGTTAAGTAATTCAACTTAGCAGAAAAACAAAATGTCATATTTATATGCTTCTAGTACAGAAAGGGAGATACTTAAGCATTCATTAAATTTTCTAATCTGCTGAACATGAGAATGAAGTGATTATGTTTTAATTCATTTAATGCTGTTCTTTAAGATGATGAGGCAAAAAGGAAGTTGCTAGATCCCATATTTGACTTAGATTGGGTGTCCACTGCCTCCGGCCCTATGCTGGGAGAGCCAATCAATCAATATCCAGGGAGCCCTGAGGCCCAAGGCACAGGTAGGAGAGAAAAGGGAAAGGGCAGGTGATGCAAATGACAGTGACAGTTCCTGGGGCATCACTTACCTGTAGAGGTGTGTGAACCAAATGGTCAGCAGGTATCTGTAGCTGGAGAATCCCACGTTCATGAAGTTTAGTGTGATAATTTTGTGCACAGAGGGCTTTTCCTTGACATATTTTTAGGACTTTGTACTATAAAGGAAGGGCAAGGCATGTGGGAGAAAAGGAAGAGATAATCTGACCACATTGTAGACAGCAAGAAAATTTTCTGTGCTGAAAGATCTTTATAAAATTTAAAACTATAAAGAGCCCTCTTGAGATGGTTCATCCAGATTCAAATCTGCAGTTGTTCTAAAGAGTAGCAGGTCTCAGCCTGTTTGAAGTCCGACATAGACTGTTACAAAGTCATATGTCAGAGTGGAGTGGAACCGTGCATGCCACTATCATTTTTCTTAAATGTTTTATTTTTTTTTAACTTTTTATTGGAGAACTTCAAATGTACACAAAAATAGAGCTTTATAATGAATTTCTGTGCACCCCAGCAACCATAGCTTCTTATATTATTTTTAAGCAAATCTAAGACATTCAATCTGTAGGTATTTCATTGTGTTTCTTTAAAATATATAGATATATAAAATAAATATGTTTTTAAAAAGCTTAACTATAATACTATTATCATTCCTAAAATAAAAGTAATAAATAACATCAGCTGTCAGTTTCCAATTGTCAGGTTGTTTTACAGGTGTCATAAAATACTTGCAGTTTTGACTTGGGATCCAAATAAATCCATACCGTGTGATTGGTTAATATGTTTTTTGATTTTCTTTCAATCTAGTAGTTTTTCCCGGCTCAGCGCCTGTGGCTCAACAGGCTAAGGCGCCAGTCATGTACACCTGAGCTGGCAGGTTTGAATCCAGCCCGGGCCCACCAAACAACAATGATGGCTACAACCAAAAAATGGCCAGGTGTTGTGGCGGGCACCTATAGTCCCAGCTACTTGGGAGGCAGAGGCAAGAGGCTCGCTTGAGCCCAGGAATTGGAGGTTGCCGTGAGCTGTGATGCCACAACACTCTATCCAGGGTGACTGCTTGAGGCTCTGTCTCAAAAAAAAAAAAAAAAAAAGATTGTATAGTTTTTCTCTGTATAGCTCACTCTTTTAACTTTTTCTTTTTTTCCCTTGAAATTTTGTTGCTGAAGAAACTTAAGCTTTTTTTCGTAGTCTGGATATTGCTGACTCTGTCTCCGTGGTTTTGTTCAACATCTCTGTCCTCCATGTAAATTGTAAATTGATCAGCTCTGTAAATTGTAGCTGATCATGACAAGCTTGATCCAAGTCATGTTTGATTTGCTTGTTTTCATAAGACTGCTTCATTGATGGTACTGTTTTCTGTTTGGGAGGCAGAAAAAAACTGGTTGTCTCTTTTTTGGTGACGTTAGCAGCCATTTATGCTCAGTGTCTACAAGCCTTAGGGTGCAGAGAGGTGCCAGAGCAGTGCTGTCTTCCCTCTTGCTCTATTAGCTGCACTGCTTCCAGAATGAGAAACTTCCTAGTTGCCTATGGTAGAACTTACACAGGATGGGTGGGGCAAATGTTTGATTCTTTTTGTACACCAGTTTTCAAAATTTGCCTTGGTTTTTTAGTATCCTTTGCCAATTCCCTTTTTTTCCAAATTAGTATTTTTTGTTTGTTTGTTTTTGTTTATTAAGACAGAGTCTCACTTTGTCCCTGCTCTGTAGAGTGTAATGGCATCACAGCTCACAGCAACCTGAAACTCTTGGGCTCAATTAATTCTCTTGCCTCAGCCTCCCTAGTAGCTGGGACTACAGGCGCCTGCCACAATGCCCAGCTATTTGTTGTTGTTGTTGTTTATTTGTTTAGCAGGCCCAGGCCAGGTTCAAACCCACTAGCCCTGGTGTATGTGGCCAGCACCCTAACCACTGAGCATGGACGCTGAGCCAAATTTTTACAATGAAATTAATTTTGTTGTTACAACATTTATTTTTGTGATGACTTGGGGCCTTTGCATAGAGCAAAGCCTATAGCAGGCCCAGGCTACTGGAGAGTTGGTGTGTGCTTTGTGTTCCAGAACCCCCTCAACAAAGACTGATATACAACTGGGTTTGTGTGAAGAGAAAGCTCTCTTCACTAGCCAGCCAGCAGAGTGGGATTCCCACTGCCCAGAGAGCCTGCTGAGGAGGGGGCTCAGATCAGATTGCCCTAATCTTGGTTTTCAAAGAATTTGAATTCTCCTTTAACAATCATTCTAGACAAATTTACTCTTACAGAGAAGGAAAATACAGCCTAGAAAGATTGTCGAAGGCCACAGTCGTAGTGGCAAACCGTAGCAAGAACCTCCATGTTCTAACTTTTGATGTAGTACTGTTTCCAGCAAACCGGGTTCTAGGGCTGCCACTTGATTGCTGTGTGACAGTCACTTCTGTGCTCTGAGTTGGGGCCCCGGGGAAGAGAAATGAAGAGGAAACTGTTGAATGTGGTTCCAGAAACCATGACTAGAATAACAAGTGGCAGAAGGGTTAACTGACTGGCTGGCTTGGCAGGGCCATAAAGAATTCTGCTCAAGTTCATCCTTGTAACTGACATCAAAGTAGTACAGCTGGCTACGAGAGTCCCAATTAGTGCTTTTCCTGTTTAAATGGGGCTCTTGCAAGTTGAATCTTGAAATAGCTGTGTTGTGATCAGGGTTTGGGAGAGCAGAAAGGGGGAAGGCCTCTTTTAATTATAGTGTTCTTAAAGCATAATGATTTGTTTTTCAGTCTTTCCTGATTAGATAATAGCATTGTCGATTAGAGACAGAACAGCTTAGTTTATTGCTGTGTTCATTTGTTATTTGGTTGGATGTCTTTTGGTAGCTATTTTCATAATCACTGTAAACATTTTTTATTTATAATTTTTATTTTTTTTTTTAGCAAGTGATGAAGCAAATTGGTTAAAAGTTCTGTTTATCAAGAAATAAAGAGACCTGGAAGGTATTTCCTTGCTAACTTCCCTAAATTGCCTGTCTTTCCTGGCAGGATTGGTTTTAATTCATTGGTAAGGCCTGTGTATAATGGGAGATTAGATTAGTGATAACATTTGTTCTTAATGTTTGGTTAGAGGACCACTGCAGGACCTGGGAATAATACCATCATTCATCTCAGTAATAGAATAACCTAATATACCCACTGCCCAGCGTCTATTGTTATTTTTTTTTCTTTTTTTCTTGGCCTTTGATCTTAAGAGCATAACTTATGGGCTGATTAAGATAATGGAGAAAATAATTGAATCTGTAGCATTACAGCACTTTGCTGGAGTGTGCTTAGATTCCGGAGTAAGTGAGAGACAAGAGGCCAGGTTCATTCTGGGCACTCTCAATTTAGCCAGGTAACTTTAGGCTTAGCTCAATTTCTTCCCTTTTAATTATGAGGAGCTAGATTAATAGAGTTATAAGGTCTCTATCTCCTCTCTGTGATAGAACTCTGGTCCATGTAGAACCTTCTCCCTTCTGGAGATAAACAACTGTTGCCTCCACCATTTGTTTTCTCTGTGCCCTCATGCCTCTTCCCGGAGAACCTGCCTGCCTCACACCCCTGATCGTCAGTCAGAGCCTGCTGTACAGAATGCAGGTAAGTGAAACAGATGCTCCAGAGAATCAAACAAAGCTGGTGGAGAGCAAGAGACATGCTGCTCAGTTTCCTGGCAGTCCTATAGTTCCTGGTCCCTGGCCCTTGCGGGGCTGCCAGCTTTCCTGTTGCTCAAGTCTGTGAAGGATATCTGGATGTCTTGCCAAGGAACTACTCCCTTTTTTGCTCTAAGCTGAGTTTTAGTAGGTTCCTGTTGTTTGCATCCATTTGATCCCAAAGACACTGTCCATATCCTCCCAATGCCTATGTGTTTCTCTGTCTTTGTCATTCTTTATCTCGGTGGTTGGCATGTGTGTATGTTTCTCTTTGCTTCACTAAGCTGTGAATTCTTCGTCCCTCCAGCACTTGTGACAAGTAAATCGTCAAAAGGATTGCATGACTAGACCAGTGCTACTTTTATAAAAATTTACTTAAAATGAGGAAACTGAAACCCAGAGGGGTGATATTTGCTCATAGTTTATGAGGCTTGTTTATTTAGAAGCAGAAACTGGATCAGAACTTAAAACTCCATCAAGCTGTGTGGCTTGTAGCCATTGGTTTTAGTCTCCTTCCTTCACTATGAATTCTTTCCTTGCTTTCTAACTTGTAGCATGTTCTGCCCATGTCTGTTGGAGATATTAATAAGCACTCAATTGGTCAATAAGATTAAAGGAATAGTAACACACCACGATCTGAATGGCCCACTAACCAAATTTCTGCATATTCTTTTGCCATACAGAGAGCCAACCATTTACAGTATTTAAAAATCAGGTGAACTATAATGATATACTGCCTTTTATTTGGTGATAAAATTGGAAATATATTCCTTGTAAAAAGATTAGATCCGGGCGGCTCCTGTGGCTCAGCGAGCAGGGCGCCGGCCCCATATACCGAAGGTGGCGGGTTCAAGCCCGGCCTCGGCCGAACTGCAAAACAAAAAAATAGCCAGGCGCTGTGGCGGGCGCCTGTAGTCCCAGCTACTCCGGAGGCTGAGGCAAGAGAATCGCTTAAGCCCAAGAGCTGGAGGTTGCTGTGAGCAGTGTGACGCCACGGCACTCTACCCAGGGCGATAAAGTGAGACTCTGTCTCTAC